>PVKA01008130.1:0-74392 GCA_004027165.1 Ctenomys sociabilis | reverse complement strand
GGCTTCTTTTCCTCTTTCTAGCTACGTCCGCATGTGTTCCGTTTTCTCTCTGTGGGCGCCTGTCCTCGACAGCATCATAACTTTCCTGGCCTATTCCCCTGCCTGGCATTCCCCGCCCCTCACTTTCAGAGATCTACAATTTACTTCCGATTTCATGAGACACCCTAACGCGTTATCTTTCCCGTTTTCACTCTTGCTGGTACCCAGCAGTCTCCTCTAATTTCAATGCCCTTGCCTTTTTCAATCCATTGATGGTATTTCACGCAAATAATTACTTACCTATTTTCTGCAAGTATAGCCTGTGCTAAGAACTAGATCCTAACTCCTAGAAGCCAGGAGCTCTGACAAAATATTCCGTTTTAACTTCTCAATACTATATACCTAGCACTTTTATGTATTAGTACACATGCTTAGAATATACAATTAATTTAATCTGCTCATGTGTTACATGAGCATAATGTACTCTTTTCTAATATATTTCTCATGAAGCTCAGAATGTTCACTGTTAATATACACAGTGCCAGGGCCGGGGAGATGGATCAGTGGAATAAGTGCTTCCCTGACAAGCACAAGGGCCTGAGTTCAATCCCAGGTTCTGCAAAATAAATAAATAAATAGAAATATACACAACACCTTGTTCACATTACATTTGATTAAAAATAATTTGTTACCAATAATTTTATTCATAACTTTTGATAGTTTTTATTCCATTTTGTTGCAAAATTTTTGTTGCCACATGTTTAATGTCCTCATTTTCAAAATATTTTATATCTATCCTTCTTTTTATATTCATATAGTAATTATCATCCTAGCCCCTCATCATTTTACTTCTAGATTATATTTAAAAATCTTTTTGATGCAATGATCTATCTTTTTAACAGAAAAAGAGTGGATAAAATCAAAAGAGAATTCCCCAAAGTTCAAGCAATGAAGACATAATGACATGGCATAGTACTCTAAAAGCTTATACTCTACTTAAAACACCCAAATAGACAGATAATTATAATACAGGTAAGATAAAATACCTATTTATAAAAACATCAAAACCAGCTTGAGAGTGGGTAGAGAGATGTAGAAAGACAGAATTTTAGAAAAATGGAAAACACAGTTGCTTGGAAAACCAGGTTTTTGAGTTGAGTCTAATATCGTGCAAGTGGGAAGGTAGGGTGTGAAATTATGGGAAAAAATATGATGCTCAGCTATTCTAAGTTCCATGGGTCATTTGTGAGACACTCCAGGACTTAGAAGGGCACAACACATTCAAAACCAATAATTGTCTACTTACTGAACATGGACAGGATTAAGGGGAGCAGAATCCCTTAATGGCATCAAACTAAGCTAGCAGTGGTGACAGCTCCTGAGGATTTCAGAAGAGGAGAACATTTCAGAAAGTTAGCTCTGCAGAGAGGGTCACCAGCCTTCAGCAGAGATACACAGCCAAACTGTTGCATCTAAGCAGGGAAAAGTTGAGCAGCACTGTTGAAGCTTTTTACAGACCAAGTGCCAAGCTCCAACCCAAACCCGCTCATGTGTGATGAAGTGCCCACGGCATTTACACTGAATGCAGAAGTGCTTAGGAAAAGTATTGGGAGCTGCTCAAGCTAAGATTGATCCTCTGTGTGAGGGAGGGTGAGGCCTCATTGCCTAAAGCAGTGAAGCTACCTCAGTCTTGAGAAAAACATCCTGCCTGGACATTGTAGGGCTCACTAGGGCCAGCAAGATAAATGAGCATAAAAGAAAACCATGGGTTTAAGAGAAGCCAAAAAGGAAAAAGTTAGATTGAGTTTAAAATGGGAAAGACTGTGGGCTATTAGCTGCTAGACAACCTTGTGTGACCTTGTAAAGGCATGAATAAATGTTCTTATACTTGTTCAGAGGTTGTTTTGCCGACCAGACAGATAAGTTACCACCTAGCCCAGCTCTTCACTTCTTGTCTATATCTTCCTCATTCCTCCGCCATTTTCTCCCCATGTACAAAGGACCACACTGAGAGACCAACAGATCCCTACAAATAAGCAACTCTACTTTAACACCTTTTGGCTTAAAAGAAAAGTCCAATCACACTCATGCCACAGGCTCACCAGCACTGGTAGTCAGTCTTTACTTAACATTTAACAGCATCTCTTATGCTGTACCTAATCCCGCTGTCTGAAGCTCAGGAGCAGAGAACAGAGAAAAATGGAGACTAGATCCAGAGACAAAAACAGTAAATTTAGCACAGTTCTTTAATTTCCCATAGCACATTTTAAAAATCAAGCTACATCCTTTGAATTATTTTACAAAACATGTGAGAATAGCAACAAAGAAAACCTCCCTCAGAATCTCTTCCTACTGTCTCCCAGCAGCATTGCTTAGTTTTGGAAGATGATGGTGTTCTATACACCTGCCTCCCTGTGTCAACAGTGCATTTTCCCGTGATGGAACTGTATTGTCCCCATCATACAGAATTGGTTCACACGTACCTAGGTTGCCCAGAGTCCACAAGTAAGAGTGGAAAACCAGCATCCTCAAGGCTTACTTGTTGTCATAGAGCCTGCTTCTTCCCACATCATTAAAACTGGAATGTACACCTTCTCTGGCAGGTGCTGCCCTCCTATCTACGACTTTAGGCTGTGGTCCTTACAGCATAACAATGTATGGATGAAATATCTCAGTGTCCATACAAGCCCAGTAGCAGAAGTATGATTTTAATCACATGTAAGCCAAAAGAAAGGACAATTCTTTCCTCTTTTGTATATCCCAATGCTTAAATTATTCAATTTTACTTAACTGTGGATGCGTTGATATGTGACTCTTCAGTTTTTCTCCTTAAACTTCAGAGATACCAACTTGTTCTGCTAAATGCCACCTAATAAGGGTGAGAATGAGTATTCTTTAGAGACTCCATTTATTGTTTATTATATTCTATCTTATTTTATTTATTTCAGTTTCCTGAGAAGTTCTATTATGTTATTGAATGACTTTTTGTTGTTCCTTTGCCTAATAAAAGAACTCTCTAGGAATTGTAGAGCACAATTCAAAAGACTGTATCATCTATGCGTAATAACTTTTTTCGTAAAACAAGTTCAACAATGACTTCCGTGAAAGAAAAATATTTCAGAAATGTTCCAATCGAAATCAGTGCATGTGCCAAATATAGTAAGTGGAAGAGTAGAAGCAGCATTAATCAAAAAAATTTTATGAACCACAAGGTAACAAAGAATTTATAATGATTAAATATTAATATAAGATAATCTTTTTAATATTAACTATTTATTTTATTTTCATCTTCTCAATGGTTCCCTGCTACATTGGCATGATATTTTTATTTACTTTTATTAGAGAATATACTGAATACAATTTCAGATGAAAGACTATTCAACTCTTAAATGCCAAGAAAAGAGTTATCTTCTTAGCAATATACAAAAAGGGAGTAAATTTTCTTTTGCAGTTTGTACATATTTAATGCTAGGCATATATTTGGTGGAGATCTTCTTCTTTTCACCACATCAAAGTACTTACATAAACATTTGGCCAACAGTTACTTTTATATAAATTTCAAGAAGTACTTTGACGATCAGGTTTAGCCATATGCCTTCAGAACTCAAAATGAGTCGATAAATGCATAAATTCTGTTATAAATATATAAAAGCATTACCCTGAAGTAATTCAGCTCATCTGATCACGCTGGCCAAGACAGAAATGAATTTTCCCTACCGACATCCCATCCGTGAGAGGCAAGATAGTAAGTATAACGTGAGGTAAGGGACTGATTTAAATTTTGCCTCCAGTTCTAAAGGGATTTGCTTTCATTTACTAGAAATAAACAAAACACAAGAGGTTAGTGTCGCATATAAACGGTTATCAATCAAGATCTCTACCTAATGTCAATAGACCTCAGGGGGAAGTTAAATGACTTGTATTCAGCACAGCACTTACTGAACATCGGAAGAAAACCATGGCCTGATGGCAGCGGCTATGTTTCATTTTTATTGAACTATTTATTGAAAATGATAAAATAATAGCAAAGATTAAATGAGAAAATGTCTGTTGTTTAAATTAAGGTATTTATCTTCCTTCTTTCAAGAGAGCATAAGATGCATACATTTTTCTAACATTCTGAGCTCCAAAACAAATGCAGTCGAGCATTTTGCATTGAATTCCTTTGCCTGAGCTATTAAAACACAATTTGATAATTTATCTTTAATGATGTGTCACTAACCTGCATGCCTTTGTGCTTGGATAAATAAGCACATTTGTATAGATTGAACACAGCACGATTTCCTTTTCATGTCTTTCCATATAATAACTACTTGAAAGAGATTTTTAATTCCCGACATTTTCAGACAATATAATGTGTAGTAACATCATTTGAATAGTATTTGCATACTAGCATTATAGCTTTCTCTCGCTCTGTAGAGCAATTTTACTCTCCCAGGTCACTAATAACTTTATAAGTGTATTATTGGCATTAGACAAAGCAGCCACTCTGGAAATAGTTTCCTGCCTTCTCTTGGTGTCCATGTGTTACTTTTTTTAAACCTCTTCCACTCCTCTTTCTCTTGATACAGTACACAATTAGAGAATCTTCACATCCTGGGACAACTCTTATACTCTCTTTCTTGAAATTATTTCTCCTAGTGATTTCAAATTCTTCATCTGATGGGAATGACTCGCAAATCAATGTGTCTGTCCTCCCTTCCTCCTCCATGCTTCAGTGCTCCCTCGCCCGCTACCTGAGAGATATTTTGTCAGATGGTCTACTTGACTTCAAACTAACTTCATAAGGAAGCAATACACTGGCCTTCCTCTTCATTCACCTTCACTCAACAAAGCATCTTTAAATTTTTGACCTGCAGTAGTTACCTTCAAGATCACTGACAGAGCCAGATGTGCAGCTCAGCAGCACAGCATGTGCTTGGCAAGTGATGGGTCTTGAGTTCGATTCTTGAAACCCATGAAAGAAGGAAAGGGGGGGGGATCACAGCAAACATTTCTTATGAAATTCAAAACATTAATATTTTGGGTTTTGGGAGTTATACGTCTGTGTTGCAGCTACAGTCTTCCCTCTTAATCCACAGGGACTACATTTTTAAAATACCATTGAGTGCTTGGAACCACGAACACTAGTTAACCCTATACTATGTTTTTTTTCTACACAAACATATCCATACTAAAGATTAATTTATTTGTTAGTAAGATAGTAATGAAGCTAATAATAATGAATAACAAAGTAGAAAAATTATAAAAATGTATTTTAATAAAAGGTATGTGAACTCTAAATTCCTTGCTGTGCAATCCCGGTCCTTCTGGTGATGCAGTGAAGTGATGCAGCACCTGCGTGATGAGGCAGCTGATACAGGCCTTGTGGTGTAGCCTTAGGCTTCGATGTGACCATGACTTGAACACATACCCCGCCCTGCTGGCACAGCACCTGATCAGTAAAACCGATCTAAAAAACTGAGGACAGCTCCTCAGTAACTAACAGGCGAGTTCCACGTACGTGGTGGAGAATATGGATTGTGGGTACATTGGAAAAGGGGTTGATTTATGTCATGAGCTGGACAGAGCTGAACAGCGTGAAATTTTGTCTTGATCCTCAGAACAACACATGATTTAAAACATGTGAATTGTTTATTTTTAGTTAGTATTTTCAGCGTGCAGGTCTCAAACTGTAGAGAAAAGCAGGCACAAGAAAAGATGACCATACTCATACGTTTGAATTTGGTATCATAGCAGCGAAGTTACAAAATGGGTATGACTGCTAAATAGAACCACTTAATAGATGCTGAAATTAAAACTGCATATAATTTTATGTCATTATCATTTTGAAATTTTTTCAATAATTATTACGTTATTGATTATAGTAAAACCTTTCGTGGTGAGGCTGGATTTGAGCCATGGACCACCGCGTGCCCATTGCTGGGGTAGGCACTGAGGATTTAGAGATGCTCAAGAGTGCCTTAAGCTCCATGCCACGTTTGTCATCCTCCGAACCGCACAGCAGTGCGTGCGCAGAGCGTCTCCTCCTTCTGTGATCCACCCAATCACGTGCATTGATGGCCCTGGCCATTATTTCAACTTTCATATCATGAAACAATTATAGTAAAAAAGGAATCTCTCAAATATTGACCTCAGCTTTATATAAATCAGATTTTATCAATATCTATATAAATGTTCATGTTTATAAATAGCTGAAAATATTTTATGTTCAAAAGGTTCATTTATTTCTTGCCGTTGCATTTTTATGTAGCCATTACCTTTCTTAAGTTCTTTTTAATAGTTTATATTAAGTAAGATGTACACACCACAAATTATATATACCTAAATGTACAATTTAATAAATTTTGAGTAATATACTAATTTTCCAATAACAACTTAATTGATATATAGTTCAAATATCATTTTTTAAAGCATAGAGTTCAGTGACTTTTAGGTTTTTTGAAGAATTTTGCAGCCATCATCATTAATTTCCCAATCAGATTGCCTCAAAAGGAAATCCAAAACCCGTTAGCAGTTGCTCTCAAACCTGACGTCCCAGTCCCTGACTTTATTTCTCTCTAAATTTGACTCTTCAGGAAATCTTATGTAATGGAATCGCATGACCTGCTACCTTTAAAATTTTCGCCTAATACAGTACTACTCTGTCATGGAGAAGGATGAACTTGAGACATTTGGGGGCAAGCGGGTGTACTGTCATACCTCTGTTTACAAACTCAATTTGTTCCACAATTCTAGAAAAAAAAATGGCTATGTTCATCTTTGTATGGGAAAGATGGCCACAGCTGTGTTCATCACCTGGTGCAGAATTCGCAAAAAAAAAAAAAAAAAAATCCAAACACTCCTGTTGGTGAACGATACTATTTCCAAACAAAAGTATGCATGACGCTGAGCTTCTACGTAATCCTATGAGAGGCAAGATCTGCACTGATGGTGGTTGGACAGGATATTATGTCGGCTTCTAGTACTACGGTCATCCACTAGGAAAATAATTATTGAATTTTTGATATAATTCAGGTATAAAAAATAGGATAAGTAAACAGCTAAACTCTTAATTTACTGATAAGAGACATCTGCTATAATAATGTCTGTAAGTATATCATGTATGCACCTTGTACGATACCAAAACATTATGAAAACAGTTTGCAATGTATTAATTTATAGAATCTGTCTTGTTAAGGTGTCTTAAAACTGTCTGATTGATATTTGTACTTCAACAAAATAAAAAATAAATTAAAAAAAAAAGTGTGCATGACTGAGGCACCCCTGTATCTTCAGAATAAGATCTTAAGTGAAATGCATCAGACACACAAATATAAAGAGCATTTTAATAATAGATATCAGGAAATAAGGACAGAACTTTTGTAAAAAGGAAAAACACTGAGAGATGAAAGAGGAGGGAGGGGGAAAAAAGAGGAAAATTAAGGTTTGTTGCATATAAATAGCAACTCCCCATGAGGAGTATAATTATAATGAACTGCAAAGGTGTTCTAATAAAAATTAAAATCTAAAAATGAATAGATAAATTCAAATTTCATCACTTAGGATTAGGGCTTCAAGACTCATTTAGAGTGCAACAGGTATCATGGTTTTACTCTTTTTTTGGGCTGAATGAATTGGATTTTCTGCCTGGGTGCTCCACATTTTTTGTCACTTCACAGCTGATGGGCATTCGGCTGTCTCCATTTTCAGGCTATTTATGAATCATGTAGCTATAAAAACTCCTGTGCAAAATTTTGTGTGCATGTAAATATTATCATTCCTCTTGGGCACTGAGGAGTGGAAATGCTGGGTCATATGGTAACTGTTTTTAACACTTGCAGTGTTACAGAAAACAGACCAAACACAGCAAGCATCTGCACAGAGAAGGTTTAGGAGGCAGTTTATTACACTGGCGGCCCTGACTGGGATCTCCCCGGAAGAATCAGAGCCCCACCTAGCAGCATTCTGAGACTTTTATAGGGACAGCAATAAGGAGGTACAAAGGCGGATTCGGTGCATCATGTTTGGAGGACTGGGTGGGCGACATCATGGGCTGCTAAGGTAATTTAAACATTTCAAGGTACAAGGCAATCATAAAGGAGAAAATGTCCCATTATCAGGTTTTTCAAGGCATGTCCACCTGGCTTGTGGGGCATTCTTGGCAGGCTTCATCTAGAATTTTAATTTCAGCAGAAATGCAGCAAACCACTCTACCCTCCCAACAGAAGCATAAGAATCTCAATTTCCCTGTGTCACGTGTGTAACATGCATATATACATACCATAATCACAGGTAGATTACTTACTCAGGTCTTTTTCACCTTATTTGTAGGCTCCTGGAGTAGCTTTGTCTTTTACTATTTATTCCACTTCCACTTTTTCATCAATTAAAACTTACCCCAGTCTCACAAGTGACAGTTTCATTTTCCTGAGCAATGCTTTTGCTCTCTTACCCACCAAACCCAGCAAGCACTTACAATCTTGGAGATGAACTGTAAAAATTTTATTCAGAAAACAAATTCAAACTCCAGAATAATTTGCTATCTGTTACCCAATAGATTATATCACTGTGCAAATGAAGCTCTCCAATTCAACCCAAAATACTTTGACATGGTCTTAGAGCTACACCTGCGGGGGACAAGACTGGCTTCCTCTGCTGCAGCCTGCGTGGCTGGTGAGGACCAACAGACACTCAGCTGAGTTGTCTGCTGTCCATATGTCAGACTTCATTTTTCTCAAGTGACAAATCCTGGTAGTTTCCCAAAATGAACTTATTTTCTCATCTATGACTTTAAACTTAATATGAAAAAAACCAGAAAGACTTACTGCTACCATATGCTTTATGCCTGTGGCTCAAGAACTGTGGCATCTTGTTCTGTTCTGTGGCACAAAGCAAAACTTAGCACATTATTTCCCAGCATTCCCTTTTCATCCAAGTGTTCCTAGGCCTCTAAGATGCAGCTTCTGCCATTCTGCTGACCCATCTGCCCACCACAGAAGGTCCTTCCTGTTCCTCAATCTTTCCTCTCCTTTGGCAGTAGCAGTCTTACTTGTGTCTTCCTTCTTTAAACCTTTTCTCAAGGTATATTCACATACACTTGAAAAATAAGTATTGGTTACTTATGGTGTGCTCTGTGATGTTTTCATGTACCAATACAATACCAAATATGAAATGATTATCATAATAAAGCTAATACATCATCTCCTGTAACTGCTATTGTTTGTGAGTGTGTGTGTGTGTGTGTGTGTGTGTGTGTGTGTGTGTGTGTGTGTGTGTGTGTAGATTAGAGATCTAGCTCCTTAGCTATGAAAGAGCCCAGGATGGTTCTTCTTGAAAGAAGAGTGTTTGACTACAGTTGGGCTAAACCTGACCCTATTTGTATATGTACAGAACTGGCTAAGATATTTCTTTATTATCTCAGTTGGCTTTAAGCAATGCAAATAGGCTATCTATGGTGCTAATATGTAGTTCTTAAGGCAACACACAGGTCAGAGATGACCGCCTCTAGCTCCAGCTACTATACATGAGGAGCTGCTGGCTGGGATTGAACCTCAAGAAAAGGCCATGACATCTCAGGGCATGTAGACTGCACTACAGAGCCAACGTATCACTGACCTCCAAAACATGAGATATTTAATCAGTCTATGATAATCAGGTTACTTTTTCTGCTGTAGGTAACTGAGTTAAATAAAAATGTTATAGGCAGTCAGACAGGGCTAGGCCCTCAGAAATAAGCAGAATGGAAGACAAGATACCTTGCAACTGTGAAACAAACAGACACTCCTGCTGTGGGCCAGACCTCAAGACAAAAAATCAAACAAATGTATGCCTCCCTAAGGATGAGCTTTGGGAGTTGATATTCTGAATAGGTCCCTGTCACCTTAAGAAAGCCAGAAAGAATCACTAAGCCAACTCCTGTAGGCCAAGCCCCTGTTCTGTACTCATGTCCACTTGCTACTCAGTCCTTCACTTGATTTCGATTTAATCAATTTTAACTGAGCAATTATACTTGTAATATTATTAGTGAACCAGTTTTGTCCCCCTCATGCTCACCCAACAAGTTCTCATGTTTTCAAACTCAAACACATCTCATCTCATGGTTTTGCTCCATAAAATCCCTAGAAAAGATTGGCAGGCTCCTTGACAACTCAGGTCCCCTTCTGTCCCATTCTCAGACAGAAGCTTTCTTTTCCCCAATAAATATATTCCGCTCTTAACCTCCATTGTTCATAAAATTCATTCTTCAGTTTTAGAGAACACAAACTCCTCCTGGGTATCTTTAAGACTGGGAGTTTCTTTCCCCCATAATATTTCTGCATTTCTCTCTCTCTCTCTCTCTCTCTCTCTCTCTCTCTCTCTCTCTCTCTCTCCTCTGTGTGTGTGTGTGTGTCTTTCTGTCTCTCTGTCTCTCTGTCTCTGTCTCTCTCTCTCCATCTGTCTCTCTCTCTGTTTGTGTCTCTCTGACTCTGTGCCTGCCTCTCTCTCTCTATCTCTCTCTGTCTCTGTGTGTCTGTCTGTCTGTCTGTCTGTCTGTCTCTCTCTCTCTCTCTCTCTCTCTCTCTCTCGCACTCTCTCCATGCTTCAGTGGCACTAGCTGGCCTTCTAACCAGTCCAGCTAACAGCACTCACATACATTCTACCTTTCTTTCTGTCACTCATCCCAGAGCCCCTCTCATTTTTATGAATTAGTAAAACCTGGGTCCGGCCCCAGGTGGAGGTCTTTGTTCCAGTTAGTCTTCATTCTAGGCAGACTTAGGATGCCCCTGGCTCCCTACAACTAAAAACATGCCTCAGTGATTTATCCTTGCCCTAGATCATACTGGAAGTAGTGGGTTGGAATTACTGGAATTGCAATACCTTTTCCCTGGGCTTACAAATGTGGACTCTTGACAGCAAGGCCTAGGAGGGTTTTCTATATTAGCAAACCTCAAGGATAGGGTAATGTGATCTATAGTCACTATGTGTTATGGTTTGTGTCTAGTTCCTCCCCCAAAGCTTCTGGAGTTTGTGACTGATTATTGTGGTGTGAGTGCTGTACCCACACTGGGGCAAGTAATTTGCACTACATTGTAAAGAGGGGACAGAGCCTAGCTAGCTGCCTGAACTGCTGCCACTCCCTTTGTTCTCTTGCTCTTTGCCACAACCATGAACAGCTGCCCTCTGCCATGTGCCGCTCTACCTTGGAACCAGCTGAGTAGGGACTGAAACCTCCAGTAACTGTGAGCTAAATAAACCTTTCCTTCCTTATCTTGGCTGTTGGATATTTTCTTGCAGCAGTGAGAGAACAGCAACTGAGATACCCTGCTTCACATTAGATTATGAGAATTTATCCAGCATACCTTTTGACCAGTATCTCCCTACTTCCCCAGGCCTGTTCATGCACTATTTTTTGCTACTCTTCTGAACTTGACTTGAAAATTTCATATCTATAAGCAAGATCATGCTGTATCTGTCATCCCATGTATAGTTTATTTCACTTGGCATATTATCCTACACATTTATCAATTTGCTATAAGTACAAATACTGAGTAATATTCTATTGCCTGTTGCATGCTGTATTTTCTACATCCTTTCCTCCATTGATAGACACTTCACTTGATTCCACGTTTTTGCTATTGTATTTGAAGTAATGCTACAATAAACCTAGGTGTGCAGCATTGCTTCCCTATGTTGGTTTTGTCTC
Source organism: Ctenomys sociabilis (assembly GCA_004027165.1). Taxonomy (NCBI): domain Eukaryota; kingdom Metazoa; phylum Chordata; class Mammalia; order Rodentia; family Ctenomyidae; genus Ctenomys; species Ctenomys sociabilis. The sequence continues at coordinate 62,748 of PVKA01008130.1, read as the reverse complement.
TTTTGAATATGTATCCAGAAAAGACATTGCTGGCCCATACAGTCAATATTTTATTTTGGAGAAATGTCAGCATTGTTTTCCATAATGACTGTAGCAACTTATACCCCCACCAACACAACACAAGATTTTTGGGTTTCCTGCTCTCTGCCTGCTTTCTAACAGTTGATATTGTATGTTCTGTTAATAGCCATCTTAACAGATATGAGGTGATATATCATGATGGTTTTGATTTACATTACCCTGATGACTGCTGATGAATGTTTTCCCATATGCCTGCTGGCAATTTGTATGTCTTCTTTTTTTTTTTTTTTTTTTTTTTTTTTTTTTTTTTTTTTTTCACTGACCAAAATCCAGGTCCTTTTTTATTTTAATGAGAAAAAAACCCAAAATTTCAAAAATATTAGGAGGGTAATGGTGGTTAATATATCGCATATTGTTATCTTTAAATTAGTTACTCAGAGTAAAGATATTGACATTTAATTGCCCAAACAATATTAGCGCCAACCTTTCTTTTCAACAAATAAGAGAAATTAGTAGTACACCTGCCCTACCGATCTTGTGTGTAATTGTCTTGCCTCTTCCTTTTCCTCCATTCCCCGCTCCCAGTTTCTCTTTCCTTTTGAAGTCTCTTCCCATTTTACAATGTCTGTTGTGCACTTGGGATCATATCTACTCTTTCAGCTTCTCACACTAGGAAGACAGTACGATGTCTACACACATGCATCTGGTTTACTTCACTCGTGAACAGAAGGTCTACTATGGTCTTATCCATTTTTAAATCCAGTCTGCAAGGCTGACCTAGGGTGTGCTGAAATAGTCCTCAGCCACGGATCCACAGGAGTGGACCTAGGTTCTAGAGCCTTTGGAGTCTAGGATAGCAATGGGCGGAGCTGAAGCCCAGGACTGTGGGGGCCAGTCTGGAGGCTGGGCCACAAGGACTGGTTGGTGAGGAGCTGTACCTATAATCTGAGCCCCTGGAGGTGAGCCTGCAGTCACGGGTATTGGTCTGGTGTTGCACAATCCTCAAGCCTGCGTGGGAAGAGTCCAGTCTAGATCCAGGAGCTAAAGAGCTTTCCTGGCTTTGCAGTTCACTGAGGCACCCTGGTGCTTGTGTCCAGGTTAAAGTAGGGTGCCCACTCTTGCTTCTCCCAGCTGGGGATATCTGATGACTGCTACCCTGGCTTGGGAGAAGAGTGACACAGGTAATCGGTGACTGCCCTTCTGCCTTTGTCACTGCAGCTCTCCTTATTATATCTATACCTTATACAGGTACCACCGGATTCTGCCCCCCAGGTTCCTTAGCTCTTATCAAGATATTTCTACACATGCTTGGTTGCTCAAATTAGTTTCTTTCAGCAAATCAGTCCTGGAAAGTCTTACTCTGCCCTCTTAATGATGCCTTTTCCAGATCTCTTAAAAATTCTTCATGGTTTAACAAGCATCTTCATATTTTCGTTTTTTGGTGAGCCTTGAAATTATGTAGCCAGGCGTGTCCGAGGATACCGGGGTTTCAGTGTCTGATGCCATCCAGTTCCATACGCAGCTTGTATCTCAACTCCTTTCCTTCATATTATACTGGGACTTGCCTGATATGTCTTAGATTATGTTCTTTTAAGACATTAATGTGCACCAAGTTCTGACTCTGCTGTCAGTTTTCATCCTTATTCTTTTGGAGAAGTCATGATTCCCATCATTATTTTATTTTTAGTTCATAGCTTAAGTTGATATATATCCTGAAATAGTTTAGCTCTCTTATTTCTGACTTTGAGATACAGACATTTTGGACACTTCCTTTGAAAACACATTCTAGCTTAGAACAAAGGTTCTCATGGTGAAGGTTTTGATCAAATATATGCCTTGATATTGTCAAAGCCCCTCAGGTAAAAGGAAAGAGGCATATAATCTACAAGTGGAAACAATTTCTGGCATATAAGTTTCTTCACCGTAGCCAGAGCCCCATCCTTCACTCTCAGAGAGGCCCTGTGTTCCAAAGAAAGCGAAGGTGAACTTGAGTTTTACATATGAGGTGCAGTCTTTCATCATTTTAAATTGTGCTCTCAGAGATAGGAAATAGAATCCCATAAAAAATAATCTAAATTTGGTAAATTAAAAGAAGACATAATTTTATAAGAATAAATTTTAAATGGCTTTAGAGGTATATTTTAAGAAGGTCTCATCTTCCATTAACTGATATTGCCAGTGCTGCAGTTCACAGTGAAAAATGTCAGTATTTAATACCAGTGAAATTGTTTGCATTTCAGGAGATTGTTAATGTATTAAAATCACCTTCCCTTGAAAAAAAACCCTTGATTTTTCATTTCATTCAGAAGTGCCAACCGAATCATTTTGTTTTGTATTCCACAATTGGCCTAAGTTTTGCTTTATAATTCTCTTTAGTGTATAATTATCCTTTCTTCCTAACAGTCACTATTGCATTTAACTGATTGCATTTGACCAAGAATGTTATACAATTATTCCCGACTTATCAGACTATATATTTTTGGCAGTTTCTTTAGGCATGAAATAAATGAAAAAAGGAGTATTAAACCTGCATTATAGTTAGTCACAGAACTTGAGCGAAAACAAAACATCCCTGGTTGTTGGCTTTCAACTAGCCACCTGCTTTACATGTAACTTTTTAACTTCTGAACTACTCGCTGAGTAATCTCTCCTGGTTTGTTCTAGAGCGCTGTGCAGACCTGCCAAGCGAGCACATCAAAGATCACATAGAAAACACGAGAGGATTTCTTCCGTTTGACCAAACTGACCTATGGAGTCAGAACAATTAAATCCAACTTCTAGGAATCTCTTGAACCAATGTAATTTAATTTAAAAAATAAATCCTTTAAATTTTACTTTATAATACTTGAATTCTGCAGTCCCGAATTTAGATGTAAAGATCAAAGGAGGGCTGGCCAGATAGCTCAGCATGCTAAAGCCCCTGCTTAGGCAAGCACTAGGGGGACCGGGTTCAGTACCAGCCCCGCCCCAAGGGCGCGCTAAAACGACTGGGCATGGCGACACGGGCCTACAATCCCCGCACTCGGGAAGCCGAAAACAGGAAGATCACTATGAGTCTGATCTGTGCGGTGAGGCCCTGTAGACCTGTACTGAATACATAAAAAATAATAACAATAAAATAAGGATCAATGAAAGAGCTCATCCGCACTAGTCCAACCAAGAATGACTCCTAATTAATTATTCATGGCTATCCCAAACGAAAATGTCCACAGAAACCACACTTGTACTATTACCTCACGTGCTGAAATAATATTAATTCTGTGTTTTCAATCTTGAATACGTATCAGATACACACTAAATATTAACATCAGGGACAATTAGGGTCAAAACCCCCTGGTGCCCGAGTTCTACCCTCAGAATTTCTAAATATTTGATCCTACTGGGTCTGGGTACCGAATATTTTTTTTCTGAATATTTTTTAAAACATCCAAGGTATCTCTCATGTGCAGCTTTTGGTGAATGTTTTTTCCGATTTATCTCCAAGAATTTCAAGTCAGGCTCAAATGTAGAAGTATGCTTAGTTGTGGACACCTACTGGCTTGCACGGACATCTCAGTATCCTTGTGAAGCTCTGAGTCAAGCTAAAATCACTGCAGGCCCTTCGCTGAGAGCAGAGTCCTGGGCTGCTGCAGTGGAGGTTCTGTTTGCTTTGTTTCTCTTGGTGTTTCATCTGTGGGTAGGATAATTACAGTGCAGTCCCAGCAGCATATGGCAGTGGGCTGGGGAGAAGAAAATCAAATGAGGACAAAAGCACAAATACAAAAATAAACATAAGTCAAGTTTGTGCTGCTGGGTCGTTTTCTTTCATCTTTCTGTGAGGTTAATTAACTGCGCGATATGTCTTTGCCACTCTGAAGCATCCAAAGAATCCCAGAGGGCTCCTCCTCCACAATCTAAATTACAATGATGCCTGACAGTAGCAGAAGTTTCAGTTTGACTAGAGTTAAGGGAAGGAATCCAGGCAACACGAAGATAGACCCTAACCGTCTTCCACACTGTACACAGAACCTCCACTCGTGGATCTCACTGGGGCCACTCTGGTGCTCCCAAATTCCCCAGTCTTGTACACTCTGGCTGTGGGACACTCGAGCCCACATCACAGAAAGCCAATCACATATCCCTATGAATCACCATTAATCTGCTTTCAATGTTTTGGCAGACAGTATTATAAATTTGCTTTTAAAATGATTTTCCAGGAGTCCCTTATTTAATTATAATCAACTATTACATCTCTGCCAGTAGAGCTAAAAATCTCACAAATGTGAAGATGACATGCTATCTTTCATGAACATTTAATCAAATGTTATTTGCATTGTTTCATTAGATTCCACCACTATGTTTTGCCTCCAATATTTCCTTCCAGCACAATAGATATCTTCATAGTTCCCTGACCTGTCTTGGGTCCTACATTTGTACCCTAGAATCTGATGAATATTGTAGGACACTGTACCACGAAGGGACAAAAGCTAGGCCAGATCATATGTGACAGGAGAACTCTGAGCTACAGCCCTACAGTAACCAGCTGAGAGTGGTGAGGATTTAGTCATCAGCCAGCAGCTGTTCTTTTCCGGCGCCCTCCATAAAGCCTGTGCTCTAGTCTACTGCTGTGCGCCTTTGCCAAATGCCAGTGATAGTGGCTGGTTGCCTTGCTCCAGACAACTCTGAATAAATAGCCTCTGCTTCTTCTCATTCCATTTCTCTTTAAGTTTCAAACCTGTAAGGAAAGAGCAGAAAGGCAGGAGTGAAGAGGGAATGCACACAACTGCTAAAGGTCTGTCATTTTTGCTTGCACATTTTGCCAAGAGGAACTATGTAACCAACAAAGAAGAAAGGAATTGGAAGCTCGTGCTGCAGATTACATGATCATCCATTCCCTGTCACAGAAGCAAAACAGCTTATTTCGATTAACAAAATGTTAATGTATGTCAAAGAAATAAAGTTTTAAGGGGCTGAGGAGATGGCTCAGTGAAATAAGCGCTTCTCTGGCAAACTCAAGGGCCTGAGTTCAAATCCCTGGTTCCACAAAAAAAAAAAAGAAATAAAATTTTAGTAATCATCTTTAGAAGCACATCAATCTGCACTGTGGGTTTAAACAAAAGACCAAATAATTCCTGCTCAAAAATTAGAACTACCTAGCATCATCCAAGCCATCTCAAACATCTCGAAGTACTAATGCAAAGGTGACTCATAGTCACCCAAATTTCAACATTATGATCCTTGTTGACAATGACAAAAACTCTAAGATTACAATAGTTTATATTAGTATATATTACATTAATAAATGTTACTTTCTCTTTCTCTAGACGAAACAGAACTTTGCTGACCCATTTATTGCCTTATCTCCACATGCTACCTTCAACTATATTACTGTTCTCATTGTCTTGCTAACCCCACCTGCATCGTGTAGGAAGCAAGAACTTTGAAAATAATTCTTTTTATTATTTCAGCACAGACAGACCAGTGAGTTAAAAAAAACTTAGATTTCAACTTCAAGTATCCAGAGCTAAGTAAAACTCAAGTTTATATTTAATCATTCAGATTTCTCTACTGTGTTTGTAATGCCCTAGAGTTAAGGCATAGTGGCTTATTATAGCAGCTTGTGCTATTCTGATTTTATGACTGAAATGGTCAGAAGCAAATAGGAAAAAATTAGTGTATATGCATTTGTGTGTGTGCAGGTACATGCTTTTCCCTAGGAGCCTTATTTCTAATTGTTCCTACATGCGCTTGATTTTAGATCTCTCTGTCTCTGTCTCTGTCTCTGTCTCTGTCTCTATTTCTCTATCTCTCTGCTAAGCAAGAATTACAAAGCTAAACTCTGAGCTTCAGAAACTTGGTAAGATAGCAATGTCTGTTGCCTTATGCTTTTACAGTTTGTAATAATTTGTTACTCTGAAAAACGTAACAAATGCAGATGGAGACTCACACACTAGCTAAACAGATAATTAAGCTACTATAACTTTTAGGTGTAGAAATCCAGCTCCAAAACAATGTTCAAATGCATCAACAATTTGCTCAACTACCAGCAGAATGAATATATGTGAAATCTTCAGAGCACAGCCTGACACATAGCCAACTCTGAATAAATAGCAATGTGATAATGATGATATTTTCAAATGCTGTGAAAAAAACTACTACCTAATAAAAAAATATGTAGCGGTGTAAAGTCAAAATCATCACAACCTGAAAACAAGTACCTGTGAAATACTAATTCATAGCTGGATAAGTTAATACCCATTACTTTTTGTTGGAAGAGATTTGGACTCAGGTTCTAAATTACATCTGCTGCCATCCAAAGACAAAACACATTTTTTTATTATTACTTGGATAGTTTATATGTCTTAAGCCCATATTAGAAAGGAATCAATAGCTCTTTTTTAAAATTATTACTCTAATTGTACCAATTTATGTGTAAAATTAAATCAAGGTAGCTAACATTTCCATCTCTTTAAATGTTTTCTGAAAATTTTGATTAACACTTAATAAACATTCATATATATGAGGTGCACTGTGATAGTTCAATATTTAGTGGTGGTACGTACAGACCAAATCAGAGTAAATAACATTTGTATCACTCCATCATTACTATGTTAGGGGAAAGTGTTCTAGTTATTTCTAAAATATATACTAGGTCATGTGCTACAGTCATCCCACTGTTCTGGAGAACACCAGAACTGACTACTTCTATCAACTCAGCTATGCTGAGTTCCTGTTTTCTAACCTCCTCTGATTCCCTCCTTGATCCCTCTCAACTTCTCCAATAAGCATATTTAAACATCCACCTAGGAGAAAGGACATGTGATCTGCTCTATTGGCCTTTCTGTGACAGACTTACTTCAGTTTACATAATGTCCTCCAGTTCTGTCCCTTTTGCCGTAAATGATAGTCTTTTATGGCTAATACTGCACCATGCATCTAGACATATTTTCCTTACCCATTTATCCTTTGGTGGCTAACTAGTTTGACTCTCTAGCTACTGTAAATGGTAACACCAACCATGGATATACTAACTAGTGAGATCATTAGTTCCTAGAGTAGATCTACATCTAGTTTTCTAAAGAACTTCCACTTGGTTCTGCACAATGGCTGCACAAATTTTACATTCCCACCAACAATGTGTGAGTTTCTTTTTCTCCACACCCTTGCTGGCATTTGTTGATTATAGCTATTCTGTGATTCTTACTCTTCGATTGTTTAAAATTCTACCAACTTCTTCCTGCCTTTACGTTGTTTTTGAATAAACCTATGGACAGAAGTGTTAATGAAATGTTATTGCAGAAGAGAAATTACGTGGAAACTGGTGTGTCTCACAGATGACAAACCAAACTCACTTTCTCATATCGTACAGAAATGATATTCTGTTTTTTGCTTGTGCCTCAGCCACTTCAGTGATTATTGCAGAGCTTAGGAAGAATGCTAAGAGCCATTGTACGTGGAGCGGTGATATCTGACTGTGCTTTAAATCAGTAGCTCATCTCAACACTGTTAGAGTCATTTATTCACATACTACAGGGGTCTACTTCACAGGCAGGACAGGGTTTTTTTGGATGAGACTATTTTTAAATATAATGGTTTTTTTATTAACTCAAGAGAAAGCTGAGCTTGAACTATGTTCAACATCAGACTAGAGCAGCCATGGCAAACCTTTTAGAAACTAATTGCTCAAACTGTAACACAAAACCCACTTAACACCAAATGCCAACCCTGCTATTAAACCTGAGAACTGAGGTTTTAGTTTAGAAAACCGACTGTACATCACCAGCTTTTGTCTCAAAAGGAAAGTGCAATAGCACGCATGCCGTAGGCGCGCCACCACGGGCCTGGAGCCCATGCACAATGAATGTGTAACAGAAACCCAAGGAATTTTCTGAACTTCAAAACTAAATTCCTTCAATAAAATTTTTGCCATTCTACTGATGATGGTAAGAGGTTTTGTTTCATCTTTTCTTAATTTTGCAGAAAGCCTAGAATCTCAAACACAAGAGCTTCTAAAACATCCTTTTCAGAAACAGGATCAATGAGAGGGGCTCTCTGTAGCTCCAGGCTTCAGAAGATGCCTTGAGAGAGAGCAGGTGTTGGATTCAGCGATCCAGCAGGGTCCTAAGGCCAGGAGCACATTTGCATCCAAATTAAACGGAACATAATTAGAAGTATTTCTTCAATGCAGGGATCCCTTTGTGTAAGAAAATAATTGTAACTTCCACTAGGGCAAAATGTAAATTACATTTTTATACTTAAAACACCCATCTTTACCATGCTAATAAGGATGCCAAATAGTCTCCACATTTTTCCCTCTTGGGCATCACTATGTATTTATCCTTCTATTAACTTTCCCATCATTTACTGTGAATTCTAATGTGAAATTTAAAAGCCTAAAGCCATATTCAAAATAGTGACTAGAAATGTAATTTTCATAAGTATATAAAATCTTTAAAAGACACAAACTCCTATGGCCAAAGCCGGATCCTTTCTCTGAAACACATGTCCCGCCTGCAGCTGCTGCTGAGATGAAATAGGCAAAATTTCCTCAATGTAGAGTCTGACTGCAATTAGTCAGCTTCATCTAATCTCTTCCTTTCACACACTCGCACCTTGACAAGTCCTTAGGAGGCACGTTCTTTCAGTGTCTTCGTCAGCTTTCCATTATTACAATAAAATACATGATATAATCAACATATCAGGATAACAGGATTGCCTTGACTCATCATAGAATTTTTAAAATATAAACTATCTTATAAATTGAATTTTTCTTTTTGAAATGCTGGTGATCAAACAGCAGATCTCACACCTGCTAAGCCAGCACTATGCCTACAGCCCACGCATTAATTCTGAGGTGGTCATAAGAGATTATCCAGGATAGATCAGAGGTAATCATTTGAATCCTTTACAAGAAACTCTTCAGAGTCCCAGAAAGAACCAACAGCAGTTGATAGTTTACCATGAGGAAAGGAGCATTCCTTAAGATTTTGTCAGACTTAAGCATGGTTAAGAAATAGTCCACTGGAAGGGCCAGTGTTGGTTTCTTCCATAGCAAAGCACAACAAAAATGAATGGCTTTTAACAAAAGAAACGTACTACTTCCATCCCTGAAGGCTTTTCCTTCCTGGGTTTTTCCTGGCTTTTGGTACTTGCTAGCCATCTTTGGATTCTCAAACCAAGATGGAACAGGTTACTCTCTGCCTACATTGTCATGGGGTGTTCCTTTCTTGAGTGTCTGTCTTGATACAGCTACTGTCACATGCAAACATTAGCTGTGTTGGATTCGGGGCCAAACCTACTTGAGTATGAGCTCACCGTAACTAATTATATCTATAACAATTAGTTTACAAGTAAAGGTGCATTTCAACCGACAACAGCCTAAAAGTTCAACATACTGGTAAAAGGATACAATTCAATTCACACCAGACTCTGTTGGTGAACCTGCCCATAAGAGTTAGCCTATTCTTAATTATTTGGTGAAGGAACTTTTTAAATTTTAATTTCTCATATAATTAAAACATAAATCTCAGTACCTGTTCCCTATTTGTTTTCAGTCCAATAAGACAAACATGTAAACAAATGAATATCGTAAAGCTGCTATTCCAGTAGAAATATGTGCATTATTCTATGAAAGCATTGCATCTTAGTTATGAAAACAATTATAATAAATGAATGACTGTACTGAAAGTTCATATTTGCTTTAAATTCTAAACTGTTCTGAGCTTTAAAGAGTGTTTTCATTTCTCCTGAAAATAAGAATTTTTAGTATCCAAGCAAGAAATAAAGCCACTAACGTCACAAAGTGACTCAGCAACTTAGAACAGCTTAAGAAGCAGAAAACCAGCATCCATCTATCAGCCCCCGCATTTCCCCTGTCACAGAAATTAAGCAGCCCTGGGAGCCTCAAAGAAGAAAATACGACAACGCCACTTTTGTTTTCAATGACTGATCAAATCAGGTTCCCAGCCCCTCACCATCAAAGCATCTTCCCTTTGAAATATAATTTCTAATAAGCTTAATGCTCCTGTAATCTCTTTGTAACACAGCATCAAAGATGAAGACAGCACATCCATTTCCAATAAGGAAAAAAGAAAATAATAACAACAATAAAACCTCAATTTTTGTCTCTCAGTCGTATAGATGAGGTAGGACCCAGACGGTGTTCAGAAAAGCTGGCGGCCTTAGGGGGCAAGCCCCCGGCCTTGTGCGGGCAGAGAGTTGGCCAGACATCCTCTTGGAGGCTCAGCTATAGGATCCTCAGCTGGCCTGAGCCTGGGTCTCACGCTCTCACCCACTCACTGAGCTCCAGCACCTTGTTCTTCCTCTGCCTTCTCCCAGCCCCCCTCCCCTCTATGTCTTAACCCTAAAGCCGTCATTTCTCCAGCAGTCTTTCCTTTCTCTGAGGTTGAGAAAGGCTTCAGAAGCATGTGCTCGAAGAATTTCATGTGTTCATTGTGGGTTAAACTATCTGTCTCTTTTCTGGATTTGGATTATATTCAAATCCTCCCAGAACATTATTTTAGGGATGTGGCAGGTCCAGAAATGAAACAGGCTTAAACTACAACTTGGCTATAAAGGCAGTGGGAGAGAACATTTTCCCCATAGTTAACATTAGGAAACATTTTATGCTGATATTAATCTTAGGCAAAGAGATTCTAGCTAAGTGATTTTATACCATAATGTGTTCTTCAATGTATAAGTGGTGAGGAATGGATAGAAGGAAAGAAAGAAAGAAAGAAAGAAAGAAAGAAAGAAAGAAAGAAAGAAAGAAAGAAAGAAAGAAAGAAAGAAAGAGACAGAAAGAAAGAAAGAAAGAAAGAAAGAAAGAAAGAAAGAAAGAAAGAAAGAAAGAAAGAAAGAAAGAAAGAAAGAAAGAAAGAGAAAAGACAAGACAAGACAAGACAAGACAAGACAGGGAAGAAGGAAAGGAGATGAGGACCTGAGACTACAGCTCCGAAACCACCTGTCTGGCAAGCACAAGATCCTGAGTTTGATCCCCAGTAACAAAAAACAAAAAAAGGAAAACAAGACAAAGAAAATAGGAATTATACCCTCAGAATTTAATAAAAGGTCATTACATATATTGATATTTTAGATAATGGACAGGAATATGTTCAGAAGGACAATGACAATACCAATCATCTTTTCCTCTTGAACCATTTATAGGAAATTAACATAAACATGTTTAAACATATATTGAGTGAGCTGCATTAGACTCACTTTACGATAACAAAAAATTCTTAAATTCATGTATTTTTCAACTTTATAATATCTTCTAATACCCTAAGTGTCTTTAAGATATGTAAATATCTCCTATGATAGCTAAAGATACAGTTTTAATTTCTCTTGCTTATCAACATTAAACATTTTTATCTTGTGAATGATAATAATGTGGTATGAGGTTCATGGTCCTTACAAAGTGAGTGTTCTGTGTTGAAATTTTACATGGTATGATAGAATTACATCACACGAATGTAAACTAAATGTTTCCAGTCTGGTGAGTACAGGCCAATAGAGTTGCCACACATAGAAGGTATTTGGTTGAAAGAACTTTTGTTGGTCAGAGGGCTGGCCAAACAGCTCAGTGGATTAAAACACCTGCAAGCAGGTGCAGGGGTCGGAGGTTTGATTCAACCTCCAGTTGAAGTATGCTGACACAGGGATTGGGACTGGGTGTGGTGGTGCACACTTGTAATCTCAGCTCTTGGGAGGCTGTAAACAAGAGGATCACTAGGAGTCCGATCTGCTAGTGAGACCCTGAACACCCCGTAGACTCATCCCTACAACGCAAAAAACAAAAAAAAGAACTTTCCATTGAAAGAAGCAGTTAATGCTTCACTTTTTAATTCTCCTTTTTAATGTCTTATAACTTTTTTTACCAATTTTGCATGCACCTACCTAGGAATCTAAACAACTAATTTGAAGACAGCATCACACAATACAACAACCATTGCTGAATTCCTTTTATCTAATTTAGTGAGATTCTGCATCATTTATAATTCTTTTTACTATTTTTATTCTCTTTAAAACAATGAAAATGAATTTAAAATACAAAATAAATAAATCATAAAAAGAAAGAAATCGTGTTCTAGCAGGACCCTGGCATGGTAAAGCTCCACATACGCGCTGATGAACACATCCAGCCCACAGATTCTCAAAGTGATCTTCTATGCACAGGTCTCCATCATACAGAATATGAGTTGACTTGTATCCCTCTGTAAATAAGATGCATTGTTGTCTGGCTCAGTTACTTCTCTTGTTGCTGAGACAAAATACCCAACACCCACAGGCAGAGGAGAAAAGGATTACTTAGGTCTCAGTTCATCTCAGTTCATAAGGTTTCAGCTCACAGTTGGCTGCTCCAAGGCAGGGAAACTTGGCAGAGGGGCATCGCAGGGGAGAAACAGTCCGTGGCAGGCAGAAGGGAGAAGACAGCAAGGCAAATAAGGAGACCCACCCACAGCTCTTTGGCCCTCATCTCTTCCCCATGCTACCTGTCCCAAGGACGTGCGGCACTCACACCCTAACCCTAGGCATTAGTTTCTGCATCACATTCTTGATCCCAGGAGCACAAAACTTAGACCCAGCCACCTTGCACCAGCCCCACCTGTGGCTGCATGAGACTTTGTGAAGATGTGTAGAAACAGGCCATATCCTACTCATGTATAGAATTTGTAGCACATCTTTCAAGATACATTCAAATATATTTTCTTCTTCTCCTTTAATTAGAAGTATGGTAGATGAAATAGTGACCCCCCCCTTCAAGACGTCATGACCTACTCCTCAAAACTTGTGTGTTACTGTACAAGCCAAAGAGATCATTGCCTGAGATTAAACGAAGGGTCCTGAGATAAGGTGGGTTTACTGGGTTGTCAAGTTGGGCCCCTTGGAATCGTGAGGCTCCTCAGAAAAGGGAAGTGAGGCCAAGTCAGAGAAGGGGAAGCAATAGCGAAGCAAAGACCTGGCCAGCACTGGGAGCTGGGACAGACTAGAGAGTCTCCCCCATAGCCTCTGGAATGGGCTGACTCTTTGCTTTTGCCCCTCCAGAATGCATTGCAGATCTCTGGACTACTGACTACAGGTCTATAATGTGTGTTGTTTCAGTCTGCTAATATTGTGGTACTTTGTTAGAGGCAATTAAAAAATAGTACAGTAGGGTCACACCTTGTGGTATATAAGAATCAATAAAACACAGCATCAGAGGGCACAAGGTCTGGACAAACTGATCCAGTTAGAATAGCACTGTGCTAGGCAACTGCATGGTTGTGCTTACGACTCTTCCTTGTTAAGCAGATATTACAAATAGGGTTTTTGTGAAAAATCAAAGGGGTATCGATGCAGTACTTTGCATAGTTTCTTATGCTTAGCATTATTTGTTACAAATACTGGCCACTGTCCTCGTCTATTGGAAGCTTATTAGCATATAGTTTTTTCCTAAAACTTCAGAGGTATTTTTTCACTGCTGCAAACGAGCCCTGGAACTGCCCCGTCTTAGGTGGCTTTCATTATTCCCTCATTGCTGTGCAGGAAATGAAACTTCAAAAGTTGAATTGAACAAAGTTATCCAGAGCCACTCTCAGAATTTTATGGTTGAATATGAAGCAGAATATAGAAGTGCTGAATCTGGGAAATATGATCCATCTATAACATCGCAAAATGGAAGGGAGAACAGAAGATTAGATTGTAACTTGGATCACGGTTTTTTTAAATATTCTTTTTCAGAAACAAAAGCGTAATCAGGCAATTTGTAGTCAGCTTTCTATTTTAGATAGCAAATCATACTCTTGGAAAACTTGAAGGTAATTGACTTTTTATTCATTTTTAAATACCTGGAGTCATAACTTTAACCTAACTTATAAAACAAATGTGGCTTTTTATTTTCACATCAGGATATTTTTTAAAAGGTTAGTGTGAAGTGGCTATAAATATGCAAAAATTTCAAAAGCTAAGACAAACATCTCAGTAAATAACTTAATTGAGCTGTGAATATTTAGTGATTGAAATCCGATTACTTTGTAGCTTAATTTGTGCACTGCTCGACTGCTCTGCAGTTTTGCGCAATTTAACAATGTAGACAGTCTATGAAGATGGAATGTTAAATAGTGGCTGAAGTGCTTGGAGTCAAAACGCTGGAGTTGTGCTCATTTTCCTAGCAGGCCACCCCGGGGGGATGTACCCTGGCCTCGGAGTCTACCTGGAAGCAGCGAGTACAAGTTGCGAATGGTCCTTTCTCTCCACTTCTTTAGATAATTCTGTCTTCGTGTTCATCTGCGTGCCCATTGGCCTCGTGAAAATTAACAGTGTGCGTCTCAGCATCACCTGGACTTCAGCTCGACACGGCTCTCTGCGAGGGTAGACAGGTCGGGCCAGCGAGCTCTGGCAGGGACCTCACACTTTCAGAAGTGTCTAAGCTAAAGGCTCTTCTGAGGATGATGGTTCTTAAGACCAAACTAAAGAGTGTTTTGAGATGTCTGTAAAGTTACATAGCCTGAGATAGTAAGTTATAAAATTCATAATAAGACCAAAAGAGAGAGAAAATTTGAACATTGAGTGTCAAGTATATTCTAGATTACTGCTTGTCCTAGGACTCGCCAGAGAAACAGAAATAAAAGCATGCATATATATATATATATATATATATATATATATATATATATTCTTTCTCCACATTCTTGAGGAATTAGTTTGTAACTCCAACAAACAGCAAAATACATACTCAAATTCCCTATATAAAGTGACATAGTATTTGTACATATCCTATACACATACTTCATTTACATATATGAAATATATGTGTATATGTATATATATAATATTTGTACATATGTATGTATCCTTCCATGTTCTTGTGGTGTTCTCGAGATAATTTACACTAACACAGTATAAATTCAAATTGTTATTTGTGGAATGATAAGGAAAAAAGAGCTTATGTTCAATACAGACATAACTATTTTGTAAATATTTTCAACCTAAAATTAATTGTCTCTGTCTGTATACACATCAGACTCATTCTCCTCCTTTCTATTCTAATTACAGAAATAATCTCTTCGGAAACTGACTGTTACTGCCTTCTCGAAGCTTGTCAATGCCTTCCTAGCCAATACGGACAAAATACTGAATTCTTACTGTGATTATTGGCATCCTGATACTCTGATTCCTGAAGATATTTTGGGTCCCTGTTGCCATACTAAGGCTTCAAAAACCATATCCAGCACTGCCCAATTTCAGCTGGTCCCATGTTATTACCTGTTCAGCTATAGTTTGTACCCAAAAGTTCACAAATCAAAAGCTTAGGCCCGTGTTGGGGGTAAGGGGCCCTTTAAAGGCTGTAGTCAGAGCGAGGTGTGTTGCTCACTGGGGTCTTCACCTTCTTCAGAGGGTTTTAAGATGGCAGGATCACGAGTCATTGCTCATAAGAGGATCAGTTTTAGAAGGGCAAGCCTGTCCCCCGCCCCTTCACCCCCAGCCCTGGCTTCCAGTCTTGTGAAATGATCTTTCCCTCCCCCACGCACTGCTGCCACGATGCCGTTGGCCCTGCTGGCGCGGTGTGACCAAGCAACTACTCAGAAGCTACCTAATGCTGTTCCACTTTCAGCCTCCAAAAGGGAAGGTGAAGTAACCTTCTTTCCTTCGTAAGTCACCCAGTCTCATGTATTTTGTTATAATCACAAAAGCAAAGCAATGCACAGGGTGTGGCGGCCATGTGTGGTACTTCCAGCCAGGGTGGTTCTAAAGAAACAATTAATGTCAATGAGAGCATGGTGGGAGGAGAAACACTTCATTTAATACACTGTTTCCTTTACCAAAAAATAAACAAACAAAATACTTTTCTAGAGAGACAAAAATAATCCCTAGGAAGTGAGAACTTTCCTCCCAAAGAATAAATAGTCATTTCTAAGCTAAATTATTTTATGTCATTGTAAATTACAATTACCCATCTAATAAATCCTAATAACTTGGATTTAATTAGTGTTCATTTTCTAGCGTTAACGTTTTACTTTATAATGATTACATATGGGTATTTTAACAAATTATGAAATTTCAATATATAGCATTCATACTGAATTAGTCTTTGCCAAGAAAAAAGTATTTCATTACAAGCATATTTGGCGTTTATAATCAAATTAATGCAGTGATAAACACAATAGCAAGTTCATAATTATTGTGATAAATGTGGAGTAGTAATTGTAGGATCTAAGAGCATCTATCCTTAATACACACGAACATGGCCATTAAGGGAACTTAAAACTCTTTCGAGTTTTTAATTTCAATACTTTAAAAGAATGAAAAATATTGAAATTGTAATGTGAGCAGATCTGCACTCAGTTCTGCCCTGAGTTAACTTTTGTCCAGTTGATTACATTTTTGGCTTTTGTCACTGAGAATTACTGGGCCATTGTTCAGCCATGAATGGCCATTTAACTTTGTTGGTGTTAAATGTTCATTTGGATTCACTTAATAAAACTCTAAATCCCCATTATAAGTCGCAGTGCACATTCAGCAGCAGACTGATGCATCATCTATTCCTGTAGTAGAAACTGACTTCAAATTCATAAGAGCTCTCAGGCATAGGCAGAAAGAGTTGAGATGTCATTTCAGCTGCCCTGGTTAATACAGGAGGGCATCAGCCAAAGCCCCTGGGCTTCAGTGCAACAGAAGAGCAGTGGAAGGATGAATGTGCCCTGGAGCTGGGCCATCCGTCTTCCCTTTGGCCCTGGTTCCCAGACACTCCTGCCTGGACCCAGGTTTCACCCCACTGGCCTCCTCCTTCTCACATTCGGGGACCAGGACTTGAACTACACTACTGGCTGGCAGTGAGCATATCGTGATACTCATGGGCTTCTATAATCATGTGAGCCAATCCCTTATGAGTCTTTATAGAAGTAAATAAATCTACAGTTAAATTACCTAAATATCAAGCACAGAATTATTATGAATCATGGTAACCTGAAGACACTGTCAGCCACATTCAGGTATCTGCAAGGTTGTCTCTAAGAAAAAAATAATTTACTTGGAAAAAAAATCTCTTAACAAGAAGCTTCCATCTTAACCGAATACAGGAAGTTCCTCCAAGGACTTTTCATCTTAAATGTAACCTCGTTTCAGCATTGTTTACTATATCTCCATTGGGAAAAAAAAATCAATGAACACCCACTCAAAGATTTATGTTTTTCAGGGTGGTCACATTCAGGGTTCAAGTGACATACGTGTTGGAGCATACAGAAACAGCGTCGTTATCAGGGTTGGACCTACCTTACCTTCTCCTTACTAATGAGGTTCAGCTCCAGCCTGAATAGCTTAGTGCTGAAGTTCTAGATGAGGGTAAAGCTATCCCTTTATTTCACAAGAAACTTCAATTTTTGAGGACAGTTTTTTTAAGCCACTTGCCACTGTAATTTACTTCCCACCCTCCAAGACAAATTCCAAGTCCCATAAAACTATCCTTTGGAGGGCTCTATCCTGGGTACACTTTTGTTAGCACTCTTCTGGCTCCCTAATTTGAGTCTAACATTTTTCCAAGATACAGTTCAGCCATTTATATCTTCATTGTTTCTGGATACTACCTTCATTTCCATCTCCTGCTTTGTTTCCTGTTTTTCTTTTCTTTTTATGTATTTGGTACAGGATCTCAGTACCTAGCTCAGACTCAGAGCGATCCTCCTGTTTTCAACCTCCCCAGTACTGGGATTACAGGCGTGTTCCACTACTCCCAATCTTGGTGGCTGGCTCAGTTCGCCTGGGGATGTGGCTGTTATAACCTGTGTAACTGTCTCCATTTTGTAACTAGAACAGCTATTTTGTTATACAACTCTTTAGATTTCTGTTATAACCTATGTAACTCTGTTTTGTGTCCAGGCACCACTGTGTTGTTATATGACTCAGTAAGTTTCCACCACAACTGTTAATCATTAAATACGTAACTCCTTTTGCATCCAGCCACCATTGTGTTGTCATATAACTCAGTAAGTCAGTGCTGTGTTGCTGTGTAGCTCAGTAAGTTTCCATGATAACTATTCATTGTTAAATCACCAAAGTACACAATATGTCCAATCTGTGATTAATACAAATTGTAATTCCTTGTTCTAAAATTGTACCTACCTGTTACAAGAATGTAACCCTATGTTCTTTCGTTTGACTTGATTGATTCCTGACCCCCTGCTGAACTTCTCTCATGCCCAGGCTGCAAGACCGCTCACTTTGTGGTTTAATGTTGTAACCTGCCCAAAGTGACTCCATCTTTGTCCTAACTATGACCCCCTCTAGCTTTCCCACACACCGTGTTCCTGTTCTGTATGCGCCAGCTCCCCACCTGCACCCTCCCTTAAGGAACATCCACGTTACCATGTACCAAATATGGTCAGAAGCAGAACGTTGACCCTGCCAAGTTCCCTGTCCTAGGCAACCTATCCCAAAGCCCTGCTTTGTGGCTTTTGAGCTTAAAAACCTCTATCTGCCTTGCCTCAGCGACCCTCTTTGCAGCCTTGCAGAGAGTTCGCCACTGGGTACCAGCTAAAATAAAGCGCTATTTTCTTTTTGGACATTTGCCTCGTTGTCTCTTTTCTGAGTTACAACAGTGGCCAACACGGCACGTGGCACCAGGGATTGAATCCAGGTCCCTGCTATTCCCTAAGCAGGCACTCATCTCATTGAGCTCTCTAGTAGGCCCTCCAGCTTGTTTTAATCCACACTTTGTTCCCAAGAATCATCTTAAGCCTAAAATGTCTTCCCACAATCATTCATTTTCCCTTTCATAATTTTTGTGATATTGTGCAAATAACATTTTTAAGTGTATTTAGTACATGGTCTACAGGGTCTCACTACACAGATTGGACTCACAGTGATCCTCCTGTTTTCAGCCTCCAAGCGCTGGGATTACAGGCACGCACCACCACACCCAGTCTCAGTTGCTGTCTCAGTGAGCCCCATAAAGAAGAACCACACACAGAGGTTGGCACCTATCTCAGAGCTTCTGGCTTAAGTGACCTGGGGAGAGATCAGGCCCCAAGCATCTATGTTTATAAAACTGATTTTAATGTACACTGAAGCAAGCAAACCAGCCCTAAAGCATCAGATGATAGTACGTTGGGCACAAATATAGTCCTAGTCAGGAAAGCACACTGAATGGGATCTTAGAGAGAAAAAAGAGAAAAATGCTGGGGAAATGCATGAAAGGACTTGAAGGAAGAGAAATCCGTGAACAGGAAGCCAAGAAGCAGAGTACAGTTGGCACCTCTGTTAAAAAAAAACTCTGCAAACATTTGACACTCAGAATAAAGAACTGAGCTGGTAACAGATACTAAGGAGGTTTGTGGCACCTTAAACTAGCAGCATGGAGTAAAGTAAAATAATAGGTCGGGCTACAATAAAAGCAATTGGGGCCCACCAAATAGCTCAGCAGTTTAAAGCACCTGCTTGGGCAGACACAGGGGCTGGGGATTCATTCCCCGGCCTGCTGTGCGAGCCCCGCCCCCAAGGCACACAGATGGTGGTGGAAACTGAGTGGGATGGCGTGCACTTGTAATCCCGTCTCTTGGGTGGCTGTAAACAGGAAGATCACAATGAGTCAATCTATGTAGTGAAACCTGTAGACCCTGTATTAAATACATTAAATAAATACAATCTTTATATGTGAAAAGAGATAAACCAACTCT
The DNA here is from genome assembly GCA_004027165.1 of Ctenomys sociabilis. NCBI lineage: Eukaryota > Metazoa > Chordata > Mammalia > Rodentia > Ctenomyidae > Ctenomys > Ctenomys sociabilis. The sequence goes on along the minus strand of PVKA01008130.1, from coordinate 43,096 downwards.
TAGATGATCAAACTTAGTGGATAAGCAAATTAACAAAAGAAAAAATATCAACAACACACACACACAGATGTTGTTCCTGAATTCCTGAGACCATGTCTGCTCATTCGCATCTCCCTCATCCCCTCTGCAGTCCAGCCAGGGAAATGCTCTGCTTCTTTCATAGCATCTAACTTACTCAAACCCTTAGCATGGTCATGTTTCCATAACCAGGACTCTAGACAAGAACTTTCCTTACTTAGCCCACCTGTGAGCCCTTCAGTCATCTCACGGGGACTCTCAAGGGTTTTTTCAGAGTTGGCCTTGTCTTGGATTCTTGCCTTCTGTTGGCTTCTATGACACTACTACCCTACTGCTTAGCCTTCGAGATCAAACTGGATTTTTTTGGCAGTTAACCTACTCCTTTGTGTTTTCTTCTTAATATTTTTAAGATAAGCCTTTGGCCCCATCCCACATTCTACACTATGCCTATTTTCATCAACTTCTACTCTCAAAAGGCTATAAACACACTTTGTTTGTTTCATTCTTTTGTCGAGACACTTTTCTCAGACTCCAGAGCTTGCATATTCTCTCCTATATTTCAAAGCCTCCCTTATATTCAGTATGTTCAAAGTCATTCATGACCTTTCTCCAACTTTTATTACCAGAATCCCTTAGCCATTCTAATCAGAATTACAAAACCATTCTTAATGGGTTCTTATCTTTCTTTATCCTTTCAAAAATGTATAATTATACTCCACAAGCATAGTAGAAGGAAGGACTTGATATAATGCAGAATCCAAGAGTTACTTAGAATCTGTATTTTTCATGATCCTCTGGTTATTATTCTTATATCCAATAAAGTTGAAGAGACACTGCACTAAAATTCCACACTATAAAACTGCCTCAAATTCGACCTTGCTGCTCTCCAATTCTACTATTATCATAAATCCTGAGACCTGAATTCTAAAACCCTGCTGTGTATGATACGTTGGTTTTGTTTTTCCTTCTCCCAGTAAAAACAGAAGTTCTAACCCCAGGAAATCTGTGTTTGCAACCTTTCATCAGCTAACACTGGTTGCAGCATCAAGCCCACACACTGCACCACGGCCTACACTGCCCTTCTCATCCACCCCTACTTGTTTATTCAAAGCCACTTTCCACCCCATGCGCCCTCCCAGCCTCTCCTTTTGTTCTTCTGTATGACAAGCTGAGTCATGTTTCACCTCATCAAAGGGAGCTTAGGGTTTTAGGCCACCCTGGTCCTAATGGAAGATCTACTCTTTCAAGTGTACACAGATTCAGAGTTACATTCTCAGCTCTGTCTGTCCTGACCTTACTCCTGTCCCTGCAGTGGACTTGGCCACTCCATCCCTGGCCACTGCTCTACCCAGGGCACTTTTGCTTTCCCATGTCCTCTTGTATGCCAACTACTTGGTGCTTTGCTTGCCTTGATCAGTCTGCAAAGAAGCACAAAAGTGTTCTTAAATCACTTGCGTGTCTGCTGAGCTCGGAGCACAGCTGAGAGTCACTATGTGCCTAAGGAATGCATGCATACAGGAATAAAACAAAATTCATTCATATACATTTTCTGGAAGCTTTCTAGAAAGGCTACCCCATGCCCTTTATCACAATAGTGTATCTCCAATAGTATGATAAATGATAGATAGATAGATAGATAGATAGATAGATAGATAGATAGATAGATAGATAGATAACCAAATTTTCAGCATTGAAAACCTGAGTTTTTATCTCAAGGTAGCTTTCCACCTGACAATACAAAAGGATCATTACACCTCTAATCACTGTCACTCAGTTGTCACTTCGCCATCTCTTCCAGTCTGTGAGGCATTACCTGAGGGCAGAGGTAGGTGAGGCCTTAGGAATTAGTATTTGATTCAAATCCCATTTCTCCTAGTGTTATTTTGGCCAACTGAAGCAAATTTCTAACCCTCACTGTGCTCATCGATTGCAGAAAGATTTTTATCTGTAAAAATGAAAAGTAAAAGAATTATTTTGACATGGCTTTTTATTTTGGCAGCAAGGAATTTCTATCATTCTCAACTAGTACCTCTGAAGAAAGCTATGGGCTCTGACTTTCCTGTCCAAAGGCCGCACTATTAGTGGCTGAGCCAAGCTCTGAGGAATAGAATCTGGAAGATTTAAAAATTGAATCTGTACTAAGAGCAGGATGGGAGTAACATACAGACATTTACTATACTTATTTAGCAAGTATTTCTTGAATATTTCTTTTATAGTAGGTACTGTGGAAGATATTAAGGCAGTCCCTGCCATTAAAACATATATATATATATATATATATATATATATATATATATATATATTTATTTATTTATTTTTCATATATATATATATGAAAAATAAATAAAATATAGATGCAATAATAACACATACACTCTTTTAATATTTTATGGTAGGTAATGCTTGGCCTTCGTATCAACTCTAGAAGGAAGATGAGACTAAAATCTTTCTACCACAGATGTTTTATAATTTAAACACCAAAGTTCTGCCCTTTGTCTCGGCCCTCTTCTAGCTCTACAATCCCAGGACAGTGGCTGGACATCACCAAGTGATGCATGTCATCAGCTGCATAATAATCCCCCACTCTGAGTCAGGAGAGAAACTAATTACCTCCAGACACTCCGGCAGCCTTAGATGCTGCAAGTTGAGGTATTTGGATGCATCTGGTTAATACACAGAACTTCCACTTTTCATCCAGATGGCTTGTCATTATAAATGCCATAACATAAACAAACCAAACCTATACTGCTCCAGCTTTTCTAAATGAACCTCAGAGCACTCATTGCTCTTTCTGAAGTATAATATTGATTTTGGTACGCTATCATCTTTTGTGTGGTACCCCATAATTAAAACCTTATGATGCTTCATTACAGGGATACAAAACTGGAAAATAGGAAGCTGCATCGACGAGACACGTTGAAATGCCTTCCTGAAGAACCTAGATAGCTAAAAAGTAGCATTGATACTCCAGTGAGCATGGCAGACTGCAGAGTTGCTGCTGATTCAAAGCACTGCAAGACACTGGGACAAGGAAGGTTTCTTGAGATAAGGCTGCAAAACCACAAATACAAAAAGAAAACTACACAGATGAGATTGGATTGAGCTAGCTCTGCACGAGAGACACTGTGGAATGGTAGAGAAGTTTTGTGACTTACCTACCTGAGAAAGTAATAACATTGAGAGCATGTGAGGAATTCAACCATCAAGTATACTGTTCTAAAAACTAAGAAAATTCTTTTAGTAGGCGTTTCTGAAAAGAAGGTACCCAAATGGCCCACAAGTACACCAGTACTCACGATTACTAATCGTTGGAGGAGCACAAATCAAAAACCACAATGAAATGTTAGCTCACTGTGGCTAGAATAGTCACCATTTAAAAAAAAAAATCCCAAATATTGGCAAGAAGATGCAGGAAAGGGAGCTCTTACACACTGCTGGTAGAGAAGAAAATTGGTTCCATCATGCTGAAAAAGGTAGAAAAAGGGCCACCGAGATAGCTCAGCAAACTAAGCTCCTGTTTTGGCAAGCACAGGGACCAGGATTCAGTCTCCAGTCTGTATGCAGAGCCAGCCCCGGCCCTGGGGTGAGCTGAAAGGCGACAGTGCCCACCTTTATTCCCAGGACTAGGGAGGCTGAAAACAAAAGGATCACTATGAGTCTGAGATGCATAGTGAGACCGTGTACCACATACATAAAAGAAAGAAAGAAAGAAAGAAAGAAAGAAAGAAAGAAAGAAAGAAAGAAAGAAAGAAAGAAAGAAAGAAAGAAAGAAAGTAGGGAGACTCCTCAAAAAACTAAAACCAGAAATGCAATACAATCCAACCACCACACTATTCAAGACATACACATCGAACTGTCACGACAGAGGGTTACCTACACATCCAGATCTTTTACACCACTGTGAACAAGAGCTCAGGTACTTCATTAACAAACATGCCACCAATGGAAGGATGGGCTTTAAAATATACTATATATACATGATGAGAGATAATTCAACCATAAGAAAAGAAGTAAAATTTTGTCGTTGGTGAGAACAGAGAACATCGTGATGTCCCGTCACGTAGCTCGGTACACAGCATTTCCAGATGGGCCAACAGGAGGCGCTATGCCTCTTCCGCGCATGCTCTTGCTAGACAGCCGCGCGTCTTACAAAACCGAATGATGACAGCTGCCTGTGCTCTCATTACTGCAGACCTAAGACCAGCAGGACTTTATCGGTCCTCCTAGCTTTCTGGAGATGCGAGCAGTCATTTATTTTACGCTGATGAATTTTGAGTTTTACCCAAATTCATCATAATTAGAATCACAGACGAGAGTTCTGTGGGTGGCACTAGCTAGTAACCTCGTTTAGAATATCAGATGGATCATAATTAAGAGTTGATGTGAGGTTTGGCAGAACTGTGCCATCTTTTGGGTCACTTTCAGCGTCATTTTTTCAAAGAGCCATCCACATGAAGCAGTGAGAGCCGAAGAGGACATTTGACTAGCAAATTGAGTTGATTGATTCCAATTTGATTACATACTGGAAACCCATTTAGTTCAAGTTAGGCACATTAATATATATCAGTTAGAATAAAGAACCAATTCTTTCTTTATTATTCATTAATAAGACTTAATGATTTCAACAAAACATTAATGAAGAAAAAAATTGGCTTGCATAATTCATTTGGAAAATTAATTAATTGTTTTATTAAGGGCAGCCGGTTCCACCAAGTAATTACCTTGGTTTTGATGGAAAATTGCTTTGTGGTATTTACTTAGCGAGCTGCTGTTTGCCTCTTCCATCTTCCATTGATTTGTTATGCATATAGTTTTCCTTTTACAGAAGGATATTAACTATAATTTGAAATAATGATTGTGACCATGTACTTGTAATTGATAAGGTGACTACATTTTAGTATTATGTTTACTAAATTCAACCTGCATGCAACAATCAAACACTTATTTAGTGGCAATATTTTTTGCAAATAGAATTTCAATTCAGTAATATCTGACAAACAGTGTTCCTGTTTGTAACTAGATGTCATAAATGGGGTAAAATAAACCTTAGTAAATTAATATCATAGTATTTCCCCTATTACAGGCAAAGTTGTGGGTTGTTAGTATTTTAACACAACAGTGGCAGAAATAAATATTTGGTGACAAAATTATAATACTGAATGTTTTCTGAAACGCAGTATCAATGAGTAATTAACATAAAGCTAACTCAATAATTTGGAATACTGATTTTATTTTAACTTCTCTTTCTCTAGGACTTCCATCTACATGCCAACCTTACTATATTTATTGTAGTACAATGGAAATGTTAACAGAAAAAAAAACTTATAAGAAACACTGATTGAGGGCTGGAAGATGGCTCAGTAGAATAAGCGCTCCCCTGGCAAGAACAAGGGCCTGAGTTCAATCCCCAGTTCTGCATTAAAAATAAAAAGAAATAAAATCTGATTCATGACTTCAACCAGTTTAACTGTTAATGCGGTAGGAACCATTAATATTGTTTAAAGAAAGGTTTAATATAATGTTTTAATTTTTACTAGATGAATCAAAAGAGAACAGGGAATTTACTTGAAATTATAAACAAGTAATCAGAAACTTTTCTTTTTAAAAAGACAATTTTTTATCTGCTACACTAAGTGAAAGTATTTCTCCATTGAATTGCCTAGAGAAAGGCTTCCATCCCATCGCAGAGTGGATTATTTTGCAGTAATAGCAAGAATACTTGCATAATATCTGCATGTTTCATTAAAATAAAATAAGGATAAAACCTGAAGAAGCTGCATACCAAAATGAATTAGCCAGCTCTACGAGAGTTAGCGTCAGCTTTGCCATTACTATATGTATATGATGGATAGTGTTCAAAGCCTCATTTAGACAAACTGGACAGAAAAGCATGAGTTCTCCAGATCAAATGAAAATTAAGGTGCAAAGAGATGCCCTTTCTTCCCCACCCCACCCCGCCTGCTGTGGCTATATTTAAGAATAAGACAATTATTTCTCAGCACTGTTAAGTCCTCTCAGGATTTCTCTCCTTCATGTATTATGCAGCAACTATTCTAAACTCAGCCTATCTCTGCAAGGCGGAAGACAGAGAAAAGAAATGAAGACATGTCATGGAACGTCACTCTTTCTGGAGACAGAAGATACATGCCTGCTTCGGTCTGCCCCCCCCCCCCCCCCCCCATTATTCCACAAAAAGAGCTCTATTCATTTTTCTTAAATATTGAATTTCTTCACTTTATTCATTTCTCAAATGACCACAGGATGGCAGCATAGGACGATAAATCAAAATTGATTGCTTAATTCAAAATCATCCAAAAGAGGTTATTATTAATCAGACTTGAATTCTTTCCTGGCTAACACACAGAGCTGGTGGAAAATTCATTCACGGAGAACGTGTGCGTGATGTTTAGTTCTACCCAGGTGTGATAACAGCAACCCTACCCTGAGTAATTTCTCAATTTAGCCCAGTGAAAAGGCCGCGACAGAAACTGTCCTTCATGCTTCAGAATCTTACAGCATCACAGTGTTATCAACATGAACCTGAATCTGTAGTGAGAAATATCACACCCTCAGAGCCGCTTGGAAAGCTCTAGCCATGACAGCCATAGAATTCACCTTTTAAAAAAAGAAGTGCTCAGTTTCTTCTCTGTGCTCAATTTCTCCTTTACATGAAACCAAAATTAAAATAAACAAAAAATCATTCTGATTGTATTGAATTATTTCTTCAAGTGCTTCGTTTTTCCATCACCCACTACCCAACCATGACCAACGCATAACTTATTCCCAAAGTTGATAAACTATCCTATAAATACTAGGTTACTTCTACAGTCTAAAAATTACAGATCTTTTCAAAAACTACTTATGGTTTAGAACTCTCATATTCTACAGACATATATTCTTACTTTATATTCAATTCCCCTTTCACACACCTGCATTTCCTTCAAATGGTATGACTTGTCATGCTTGCAAACCCTCACTTAGAATAGCACGTTCTGTAAGGAATATTCCCTGAGGAAACGGTGTATTGTAAGGTTTCCATTTGGGAAAATCCACTCATCCTTCCTTATGCATAGAAAGGATGTAGAAACACATAAAATCTCTGAAAATTCTCCGGAAAAGAGCTACTTTACACTTTTTAAAAACAGTCTTTTCAATACAGCTATTCACACGCACTCACAAATACTGATTCAACACATTACCATAATCTTTGAAAAACCACGATGTGTCCCTCACGGCACTGTCATGCCGACATCACAGACACGGAATACACAGTCTGTTTAGTTTTCAACTCATTGCACGCTTAACAGAGAAAATCTGAATTCAAATCCCAAAAAACTACTTCAGTCCCACTTCAAGGGCATATGATGTATCTTAACTGGTATAGATTTCTCAGATTGTCTTTTTAAACATTGTGAACATCACACAACTTACAAAGAAAGCTGCAACCTACCTGAAACTACCAAATACGTCAATATATATTGCCATCTAGTGGCCATTTATTAAACAGCATTTTTGCACTGAGGAAGGAAACATTTGACTAAGAAGGAAACTTGCTGCAGTAATTACCTCCAGAAATAGAATTATAGAGCACACAGGTTAACTTTTCATCTCATCATGATAACAGTTTAATATCTGGTGACAGTTTCTTCATGGAGTTTATTAGATTTTATATTGTTTATCTATTTTTTTAAAAAATGTACTGAAAACATCTAAGTATAAATAATAAGTAATTACCGTCTAAGGAGCTACAGGGAAGGCTTCATTTGATCCGTGTATTTGCACCTTTTTGCATCTGGATGTTTACTTGTAATTTAATTTATAAGTTTTCTAGTCATATGGGGTTAATCATATCCACACAGCCTTTCAGAAGAGATAATAGCTACATTATCAGCACATAACAACTAACTAAAATTAGACTTATGCTCTATTCCCCAGGTTACGAGATGGGCCTATCATTGGCCCTAAACATGGATTTATTTTATTTTTTAACAAATATATTTAACGTGTTTAATTGGTGCATTGCCATAGGCTATAACTTAACATAAATAACAAAACATCTAAATCCTTCCTTATGGGGAATCTAGGGTAGAAAACAAACTTTTTTTAATTACATGCAAAAGTCCTCTTAATTGGAGTCGTACTGTTCTTCTCAGAGTCACCGTCTTGTACTGTATTGCAAAAGAAGTCTTGCACAGTACATCAGCGCACCGAGCAGGGACTCACCGCAGGCTGCAGATCAGGACCTACGCCCCCTCCCTATTTCACCTTTGTATGGTCTTTGTGCCTCCACAAAGCACTCAACATATGCAGCAGGGTCTTCTTTTCTTTACTGGCTTGTTCCTTTATGCCTCAAAGTTCAAGAACAAAAGATTATAAGGACATAGAAGAGAGGGAATTTGGGGGAAATTTATATGCCAATGATGACCATTATCACAATCAAATGAATAATCTTAAGTGGGAGAAGTGACACTCTTCCAGCAGAGCTCTCTGGAAGGACTCCAACTCTAAGCAGGGCCATCCTCTTTTTAACTTCATGCTTCCCTCGGGAGACTGGCTTTGCAGATATTCAGCATAGTCATGATTATCTGCGAAGTGTCTGGGTCTCCCCAGTTACCCAGCCAGCTGGTAACAACTAAACTAGAAAGGATGTATGCACCTAAACGCATGCACATGTGTGCACACACACACACATGCACACACGCACACATGCGCACACACACACACACACACACAAACACACACACAATTCTCAAGGTCAATGTGAATTTAACTATGCACACCAGAAAAAATGTACATTTCCCTAATATAACAGCAGAAGCGTCCTTCTGTGTCTTCAAAAGACTTCCTTTTGTTCTTGGTACTCTGTAGAAACCAATATCCCAGAGATTTTTGATATATGTGAGATGAATAATAAATTCGCTCTCACAGAATCACATGTCCTTTGATGACTATTTGCTACACAAAGCCATAGCATATGTGTTACGTCTTGTGAGGTGCAGCTGAAATCAACCACACATCCGGGGCCTAGAGCAAGGCTACCCCAAGAACACAGAGCAGTGGAGGAGAGTCTTGTGCTCGGGTTGTCTGCACTGTGGCGTGGCCGGTCCAGCAGGCGTCTGGCCTGGGCGTCCTCCCTGTTCACTGCAGCACAGACGGCTCTGAGAGTGTTTCACCTACAGTGTTCTCAGCAAAACACTGAGGCCTTGCACTTTCAACCCCATCACAAGCTTCCACCACCCCCACCCTGTGTATAAAGAAAGATACAGAGAGTACAGGGTTGTCGTTACCTCTCCATCAGAGAAGTCAAGCCCCACACTGTCCCAGCTTTCCCTTTATCATGAGTCCTGTTTTTTTCTTAATAGTCTGTAAGCCCTTCTCAGGACCCCACTTGCTACACAGACCATGACAAAAATTAAAATTATAGGAGCTCTCCCCATTTGACATGTCAGGTATAAAAAGGGTCATTTTTTCATAATTCATTTGTGTAAAAAAGAAATAAAAGTAAACATCTTTTAATCTTTAAACCAAGTGATACCTGAAACTTAGTGCTGGGTACAATGGTGATGGTGGTGGTATTAAAGGAAATAGTAGACGAATCCCCCAAAACAAAATAAATGTAAACAGGAAAATGCCCTCTAGCATTTTTGGTCATTTGAGGTCTGGAAAACCAAAACTTTCAGGATGATGGTATGGTTGTTATGTTGTGTCAACCTGACAAGTCTATAAGGCTAACTAAGTAACTCAGCAAGAAGTCGGGGTCCTCTCTTTGTAGACACCCTGAACCTGTGCAAAAAGAAGGCATGGAGATGGTGTGAGAGGGTGGCCTGCATACAATATAAGGGAAGAAAAGAAGCTTGCTCCATCCCATTCTTTGCTCCTGTTGCTCTTGCTGTCTTCTACTGCCTGGGACTGTTCCTCTGCACCAAGCCACCCCATTTTACAGTCAGCTGATTATGGCCTGAAACTTCCACGAACTATGAGCTAAATAAATCTTTCCTTTAATCTTTGACTTTGGGTGTTTCATTCCAACAACAAGAAAAAAGTAAGAAGTCAGAATTTGGCCCCATAAAAGTAGGGTTGTTGTTCTTTCTATATCTGACCATGTGGTTCAGTAGCCTTTGGGAATGGCTTGTGGGAAGTGTCTGGAAAGATTGGGAGATGTTGCCTGGAGGATTAGTGCTAGAATGCCTTAGACCGTTTTGTATGGGAGATCCTGGTCAGAGCTCAATAGACCATTGGACTGATAGAAATCCTGCCAGTAAAATCCAGGTTGGGGAGATTCCTGCAAGGAAGAAGTGGTGTATTGTTGGACTCCAGACAATATATGTTATGGCAGAAAGTTTGTCTTCAGTTTGCTCCTGTCCAGAAACTTTGCCTGAGAATAAGATTAAGGGCAATGGACTCATTAATCTAGTGGAAGGAATTTTGAGGCAGCAGCATGGCTATTGTTGGGGGCTTTTAGTCAGATTTATGTTGACAACCAAGAGCAAAGAGCCCAGAAGGATGATTTCAAATGTGCATTTGACCCAAAAGGAAGCTCCAGTAAAGCTGTGGGCTACTAAGATAAAGTTGAGGAAATCTCAATTATTGAGAAGGAACAAGAAAATATAAAAGATGGCCTGAGGGCATCTCCATCCTTTTCAGCCTGAAAATTGCAAAAGTCAAAGACTTCTGGCAATGGCACAGAAAATTTGCTTCTCAGAATTGAATTCAGAGTGCCCAGTGATCTAGGCATTTGACTCCTGTAGCCAAAAGAGAGGAAAGCGTAGCTGCTGCTACAGCTGGCAGTAGACCTTGGCAGCATCTGTGTGGTGCTGGATTTAGGCACATGCAGAATGTAAGAGTTGTATGGTGAAGAAGGCTTCCATCCTGATGGAAGACACTGGGAGGACAGGGTGCGAATCTGTGAGTAGGAAGCCAAAGGTGAGTGAAGACCCAGAAGTTGGGGAAATCCAGGAACATTGGTCATTTAAGAAAAGCTGAAAGAAGGGAGCAAAATGGGCCTAAGAGAGAAGCCCTAAGAGCTATCACTATCAGAAGTGCTGTAGGAGTGGAACTACACAAGACCTTTGGAGCTCACAATTTGCCACAGATTGCTTCAGATGGTGCACATGGATCTACAGGACTGCTGGATTTTGGACTTCTTTGATCCCAACCTTTTATATTCCTCTATTTGTACCTTTTGAAATGAAAATGTTTATCTTGTAGCACTGAAGGCTGGAAGAATTTAAGCTTTTTGTTTTGTTTTCATTTGTATTGAGGCTTACAGCTAAGCTGGTTGTGTTGGTCCCACTCATTAGACTTACAGTACAAGTCAAGAAGTTTGACATCAGCACTTATATGGGATCTGAAAAGGTGACAGCTCAAAATGTTTGCCTTGCCGGGCGTGGTGGCGCACGCCTGTAATCCCAGCACTCGGGAGGCTGAGGCAGGAGGATTGGTATGAGTTCGAGACCAGCCTGAGCTACAAAGTGAGCTTAAGGCCAGCCTGAACTGCATAGTGAGACCCTGTCTCAAAAAGACAAAAAAAAAAAAAAATGTTTGCCTTACATTTTGGAGAAGACTTGGGCCTAGAACTTTTTGGGAAACCATTAGGTTTTTGGCAACTCTTACAGATTAACTAAATACCTTTTGCATAAAGGAATGTGTGTGAGTCTTTGGGGGACAAGGAGCAGAATGTCATGGTTCTAATGCAATATAATATTCACATATTTAATGCTAGTGCTTAAGTATTTTTAGACCTGCATTATAATGTTCAAGTTGTGAGATGATAAGAATAAGCATGTCTTTGTATCTGGAAACTGGGTTAAAAAAATGTGTCTGGTTGCCAAGTTGACTGGGAGTGGACACACTCCCAGTTATGGTCAACACCCTGTGTCAGCTTGAGAAGTCCAGAAGTCAACTGGGTGACTCGCAGGGAGCCAAGGTACTTGCTTTGTAAACATCCTTAGTCTGTGCAAGAAGTCATGGAAAGGGCCGGGGAGATAGCTCAGTGGAACAAGCGCTTCTCTGGCAAGCACAAGGGCCTAAATTCAATCCCCAGCTCTGACAAGAAAAAGAAGAAGGAGGAGGAGGAGGAGGCATGGAGATGGTGTGGAGGGGTAGCCTGCATGCACTATAAGGAAGAAAAGAAGCTTGCTCTCTTTCCCACCTTTGGCCTGGTTGCTTTTGTTGTCTTCTACTGGCTTGAACTGTTGCCCTTCTGACCTACCACCATGCCTGGAAGCCAGCTGATTATAGACTGAAACCTCCACAAACTGTGAGATAAATAAACCTTTCCTTCCTAAATTTTAGCGTCAGGTATTTGGTCCCAGTAATAAGAGAAAAGTAACCTAGACAGATGATTATAGAATAAGTAGTGGAAATTAGCTTGAGAAAAAGTGGATTACGCTGATAAATGGAATGTGAAGAATTCCAAGAGAAGCAAAATCATAAGGAGAGGCTGCCACACAGAGAGGAGCTGGGCCTCGTGAGGCTCAGTGAGGCATTTCCCATTACTGCAACTGTTAATTACACCCACTTACACTTGAGCACTTGGAGTTATCTATTTCTTCCAGGGAATAGTGTTAGGCATGTTACTCATCATTAAGGTGATACAATCTAGTCTGTGTTCTACTGTACCTTCCTATCCCTCTCCTTCTTTTCTTCAGAATGAATACATTAAGCTATCTACCTCGGCCTCAAAAGTAGAGGTGATAATCCATTTCCAACACATGGGCAGATATTTCCCTGGACATTTAGGTTTTGAGGCAGGAATCTTCATGAGACAGTCAAAGATGGTGGAGAAGACTGTGTTGGTCCCTCACATTAGACTTACAGTACAAGTCAAGAAGTTTGATATCAGCACTTATATGGGATCTGAAAAGGTGACAGCTCAAGCCTCTGGATATCATCATTTGACACCTCACATGCACAACTAGCATGTGAACATCTCAACCTCCAGGTCTGAGACACCAACGCCTGAGTCTGACACTCATGCCGACAGGCCTCACATGCCTCATCCTGTCCTAGAGCACCACCACTGTCTCTACAGAAATGTGCTATATATTTCCTTTCTTTACAGCCAGAAGAGAGAATGGGGAGAAACTGTAGAACAAGAGCCAGAGAGGGAGAGAGTCAAGGAACATGTGAACTTTTTCCTGGGGAAAAAATTCAAAACATGTTTGAGAAAACATAAGCATCAACTACCAAGTAAAAGGAGAACAAAGTTAGTAATAAAGTCATGTCAAGAAGTAAGGTTAACATGACCACTGGCTGGTTTTTAGGGGTTTTTTTTCTTTGTTTTGTGCTTTTTCATTGTTTTGATACAGGGTCTTGCTCCAAGACTGGCAAGGTATGTAGGGCCAGGGATCAAACTCAGGACCTTGCACTTGCCAAGAAAGTTCTCATGCTTCTAAGCCATCTCTCCAGCACCTTACTGTGGAATTTTATCTTATGTGTTTATTTATTTAGGGAAGAGTCTACAGGATGTTCAGGGTCTCAATGCTAGACTGGACTCATAATGATCCTCCTGTTTACAGCCTCCCAAGAGCTGGTACGCTCTACCATGCCCAATCTCCATCATTGTCTCAGCATGCCCCAGGGGGTGGGGCCAGCAGGGCAGGCTTGGGGATCGAACTCCCAGCCCTTGAGCTGCTTGCAGGCGTTTTAATCCACTGAGCTATTTGGCTGGCCCTATTCTGGAATTTTAGGTTGAGAGTTTAGAAGTTCTCAGACTCCCTGCTTTTCAGAAAGAAAAAAAAATAAAAAAGTATCACTTTGTCAATGAGCAAATCACTAACAGTGCAACCATATAGGAGGGATTTATTGGTGAAAATAAATTATTCCAAAATGTAGCATATTAAAGGTACACATGTTTATTATCTCAAAATTTCTTTAGCTGAAAAACCCAGGTGGATGTTTCAGGGTCTCACAGTGGGCTTAGTTCATGATGCCACATGAGCTCAGCAAGGTGAAAACCTGCTCTGAGCTGACATGGCTGTGACCAGAATTCTGTCTTTCACAGGCTTAGGGGGTGACGGCTTCAGTTCCTTTCTCACTGTTGGCAAACGCCGCCTTCGGATCCTTGCTGTTCCAGCCTCACCAGCCGGAAGGCTTACTTTGGCTGAGAAGGCCATAGAGTCTGCAAATAAGGAGGGACTCGCAATATTTTGTAACCAAATTACAGAAGTAACATCTCATCAACTTTGCTATGTTTGATTGGTCAGAAGAGTCCCACTGTTCAACACAGATCCAAACGGAAGTTACCTAACAGTGAGATTATTAGGATATCCAAACCTGTGGGGAACATTGCTTCTGTCTTCCCATTGCAGAAGTAAAGGAAATTGGATGAGATTTCTGGCTACTCCACCACCTTATATTAACTACTTCCTGCACACATTTACCTACATGAAAGCTTAAAATCTGCCAGCCTACCTAGACTGACACATCGGCCTTGGTTTTGGAATGCTATAGTACGTGTCAGTACAACACTGGAGTGGAGAAGGGGCCCAGCTTTGGCCACCATGACACCAAAACAAGCCACATACACTAGTGAAACCTACAAATGTGCACACGGCAGCAGCTGGATTGCCGCGCCACCAACTATGAAGCCAGTACTTGAATTCAGTAATATTCAACCATATCAACTAGAATAAAAATCGTGTAGGCTACTTGGACTCCCCAGTGGTTGGGGAGCTCGGTGGGTCAGTGCTCAAAGAGAGCAGAATGCAGTTCAACTAATTTCAGCAAAAGATTAAGGAAAACAATTAAATGCTCACAGCCTTGCTGAGAAGCTTTTGAAAACAGATTCTAAGTTGCACGTGCAGGAAGTAATACAGACTCACAGCAAGGGGGAATGCCACCGTGCGAATCTCTTGCACAGAGACTCGCTCTAGGAGAGAATCATCTTGCCGCAGTTCAGAAATGACCACTGTCAGAACAGAGCTACCATCCAGACCTCCACAGGAAATTAAACTCCTTTAAAATGGTTCCAAAGTAAAAGCAAAGCACGGAAGAAGCAGAAGTCAGAACTTTACCTCGCTGATACCCTCCAGCCCTTGGGCAAGAACGTGACTGATAGATCACCATTTCAATCAAACTCCAAAAGGCAAACAGGGCTGAGGAATGTAGCTCTTGCCTTTCTTACTCATAAACTACAGAAAAGAAAGGGAATACATGCTCTGAGTGATTCTGAGTCAATTTGAGTGACAGCTGCTCAGGGTTTTGCCTTTGACTCAAAGGAACTCCAGGACATAGTAAGCAAAGGAGTGCGTAGCCAAGTGTCTTCTCCAGTGTTAAAATAATTCACTGGAAAGCCATTACACTGAGGCGGCTCCAGCATCTTCTCCAAGACAGACAAAGCAGAAGCTGCCCACTTGCTTGTAACTAGGAACTGTACAGCTACTGCTCACTATGGAAATATTGTCTTTGTCTTGCTTCCACAAACACCTGATGAAAGTATTGCCCTCGAGCTCCTTCACAGGAGTCCAAACTGCTTGCTGTTTGGTCCTGCATGATTCATGAATCAAGTCCTACTGGATCAGATACACTCTATAAAACATTAATGCCTAAAGTCATCCTTGAGCACCAACATTGTACAGCTTCTGACTTTTTTTTCCAGTTTGCTTTCCAGTAGATGTTGGGTGATCAACACCTGTACAGCACATAGTAAGAAAGAGGAGTGTGCATGCACTGTGCTACCACCTAAGCTAGATGCATCTCTTCTCAGTGTAGAAGGTGTCCCTGTTCTAACAAATAGTGTTTAGGTTAAAGGTGTAAAAACAAAAAGTATTATATTTTGCTTACATTACAGGTAGTGGCTATTGTTACTTTCACTTTCTGCAACCTTATGAGAAGAAAATGCATGTCACCTAGAGAAAAGGTAATTGGCCAAATACAAAGACATATATCTTGTCTTGTAGCACCCAAGGGACAAGCTGAAGAAGCATTCATGATAAATCAATGGCATAAAATCTGGAGCAGCACCCTGAGTCAATTTACTCACTGGATGAATTTCATTTCCTTTTCTTATTGAGCAGTCTTCAGGGTCTTTCCAATGATCACAGGACTTTTTTTTTTTCAATATATCTGATGTTCAGGCAGCTACCCCTGTGTCTTCCCCCTTGTTTCTTGGCTTAGCACGCACCACCCTTGAAGTGTACAGTCACGTGGATATGTGAGCCCAAACTCACAGTTTCCCGTTTTCTGGAGGATCTGCCCTAGCTACTAATTATAGTTACATATTTGACTCTCATTTGCCTGTCTTTTTCTTTCAGTTTCTCTTGATGAAAATTTTTCTTGTATATTAAATCCTATTTCCAGTATATCTTTCTATGATACAGAATAACCTAAATCTTCAGTCTAAATATTATCTCTCATTTTGAAGATTTTTTGATTCCAGAGTTCTAGTTTTTCTTTGCTCTCTAACTTCTGGCATAGCCTCTGTACTTCCTAGGTAAGAACTTTTTCTATTTTATTTTTGTATATTCTGTACTATCTTATTTAATAAAGCCCTGACTCTAGCCTCATTTTCAAAGTACCCTTTTAGGGGTTTTGTCTAGCATTACTCTTATCTTCAGTCTATGGTTTTCTTACAAATATCTTGCCCATATACTCAAAGCTTGCCTTTCATCACCTTGTATATACTTTCTTTTTCATCAAACATCCTTCAATTCTTTGGTTTCAAACATCCCACTTAATATTAAGTACCAGAAAAATATGTGTCCAGTTAATACTGTCCAGGCCTCATAGTCTGGACACTGTTCCCTTCATCATTATCTAACAGAGTTTAGTTATTTTTAGTTATTTGTTTTAATATTATTTTATTCTATTCAGGAGATTTGTTGAATACTGTTACATAAACTTAGTCCTTTCTGCCCATTCTGAAGCAAACGGACTTTGGATGGCAAGAAGCAGACTCGGAGGCAGCTCAGGATCCTGGGAGCTCTCCTGAGCTCCCAGAAAGTGGCCCTGGCTTTCTGAGAACACTGAGAAATGCTACCATACAGTGGGAGCCTTCGGGGAAGAGAGGGCTCCCACTGGGATCCTAGGTGCCCTACCTGTCTACAGTTCTACCATGTGCTGGAAATCTCCGTAGGGTAGGGGGCAGCTGCCATGGGAATCAGGGGCTCCCCTGGCGGCCTGGATCCTGCTGGGGCCCGGCAAGTACAGGAAGCCGTTCCCACCTCCCTCTATCCCCGCACCCAAGGATCTCCCTTCATGCTCCCAGTAGCCACACAGATGTGAGCATGCATCACCCCACAGCTCACTTCCTCCCTCTTGCTACCCCTGTAACAAAGGTGGAGGACAAGTTCACAAAATAGCCCCACAGCTGCCTCATTTCTGACCATCATGGTCAGAAATGACTTAAACTAGGATAGCATCTTTCAAACCTAGTTCTTTTTAAACCTAGGTTTATATTTATAAAGTATAACATTGTGATAGTGGAAAACTATTAAACATATTACTTGAAATGGAATTTTCATTCAATATGTATTAGTTACATATATACACACACTTAGCACATGCCTAAAACTCTTTAAGAAGTTTAAGAATTATTATCATGTGGACTGGTTGATTGATTGACTGATAGATTTTCTTTTAATCAAAGCCACACCACTTAGTCAAAGCAGTCCATTCTGATGTCTGACTGACAAACCCTAAACAACCAGACTGCCCCACAGGGTTGCAAAGTGACTGACAGATTGGAGCATTTGCTATTAAAAAGTACTGCAAAATCATTAGCATTTGCTTTTCTTCTGTTTTGCGATGCTAGATGCTTAAATCCCAGAAGGAAAATCCAATGTGCTAACGGGTCACAGATGATGGGGGAGGCTCCAGGTCCTGCAGCGTGTTGTGTCCCTCCCAACCCTGCCTCCCTGTGAAGGGACACCCCACAGGCAGATGACCTTGTGGGACAGTCATAGAACAGAGCCAGCAGAGTGGCCTGGCCAGTCGGTGTCATCTTACCAGGGACACTTTAGAGTGAAGGTAAAAAGAGAAAACTAAACCAAGAGGGCCCAAGTGGAAACTAAGAGTAATAGAACCAAAACAATGCATCCTGGTTACTTTCCTCTTGCTGCTGAGACAAAAATACCCGACACCCAAAGCTAGAGGGTGTTGACGTTTGTATGGAGACATCCCTCAAAACTCATGCAGCTATGAAGCCGGTTTCTGGAGTCTATGATTGGTTCCCAGTCCAATGCTGGGATTATGGGTGTGAGGGCTGCGCCTGCCCTGGGGCGGACATCCTAAATGCCACATAAGGGAGGGGAGGAGACTTATCCTCTGCTGCTGTTCCTCCCTTTTTGCTCTTTCAGCCTTTGCTATTTTCTGCCACCATGAACTGACGCCATGTGCCACTCTGCCCCAAAGCCAGCCAATTACAGCCTGCAACCTCCACAAACTGTGCAAAATGAACTTTTGTTTCCTTAATTTTCGATATCAGGTATTTTGTCTCACCAATGACAGAAGAGCAACCAAGATGAAGGGGAAAGGTTTAGTTGACTCACAGCCTGAGAGGTTGCAGTCACAGCCCGCTGGCCCCAAGGAGGGTGGCTTGGCAGAGGGCAGTCGTAGAGGAGAACAGCTCGTGGCAGACAGAAAACAGCACAGGATCCTAACAGAGGCTGAAATCCATACTTCCAAAGAAGAGGAAATCCTCACAAAGAACCTGTAATTTTGTTCTTGAAAACACTTACAGTTACTTTTGTCATTAAAACCTCTTCTTGAGGACTAGTCAGATAGCTCAGCAGACTAAAGCACCAGCTTAGGCAGAGCACAGCAGCCCAGGGCTCGATCTCCACTGTGCCATGGAGACCACTCCCCACCCCCCCGGAGTGTGCTGAGCTGGCAATGGAGACTGGGCGTGGTGGCTCACCTGTAATCCCAGCTCTTGGGAGGCTGAAAACAGGAAAATCACTGAGTCCGATCTATGCAGTGAGACCCTGTAGACCCTGTCCTAAAATACATTTTTTAAAAACCCTCTTTAGCAACCTCACATGGAAACAAAACAAATTTAAATTTATAATTAATTTTGGGAGAAAATATTTTTGAAATACCATAAAAAATCTGTGGTCTTTTTTTTTTTTTTTTGGCATTATTCCTTCTTAGGACATCTATGTATAAATTAAACAGAAAGCCAGTAGGAATAAAAATAATGATTAAGTATATGCTCACTTATTCAAACACACTTTTGGAATAAAATCATCTTCAGTTCTTTTTCAAATTAGAATTTTTTTCATATTTGAGCTTTGTTTCCTGCACTAAGGTTGGATGATTTGTGATGTTGATTACTAGCAACATCTGGCATCTTAACCTGATATGAATAAAATACATGTGAGTAAAGGTTAGCTTTTGCTTTTATGATCAGATTTTTTTTATGTTAGCAAGTAAAGCTAGGATATGATAATCCAATGTGTACTCATTTAAATAAATCTGCAAAGGTGTCTCCTCATGCCGATTTCATATAATGCAATATGAAATGAGTTAAAATAAATTCAACAGTTGCAGTCAACTCAGAGGATGAAACTTAATCATAATGCTCCCAACCTTAAAAAGTGCTCAAGTAAAGAAACACAATATTCAGAGTTTCAGATGCAGCGAGTTTTCTGACCCACACCCCATCCAAATAGATAGTATTGAGAAAAAAATCATAAATTAGTTTTTAAATACTGAGCATTCTTGTTCATAGCCTCTACTTCTAAAATAATCTGCAAGGAAAAATCACAAAAGGAAAACTGCTGAGAGGAGAAACCCACTGGGAGGAGAAGTTCTCAACATTCCCCTGGAGACCTCGTATAGGTGAACAATTTCACACGGCTCAGCACCCAGTAGGGAGCAGGACTGAGTGAAGGATGAAACACTGGGGCCACTAGAAGTGAGAAAGCTCCCTACTTGGATAATGCAGATCAGTAAAACATGGGGATTATACATATTTTACAAAACTATACTTTTGTTTCACCATTAAAATTTTTGAATAAGGAGAGTATTTCATTTTACTATAATAATATTTATAAAAAGCAGAACCAGGGCCGGCCAGATACTTCGGCAGACTAAAGCACCTGCTTAGGCAGAGCACAGCAGCCCGGCATGCTTGCAGCTAACCCTTCCACCTTGGGAGTGCTGAGACTGGGACTGGGACTAGGCACGGTCTGTAATCCCAGTGCTTGGGAGGCTGAAAGCAGGAGAATCACCGAGTCTGATCTACACAGTGAGACCCTGTAGATGTTATACTAAATGCATAAAAAAAACCAGAACCCTAAAATGTTATAATGAAACAAAGATACCTACAAAACATATGCACAAGATCTAAAGTTAGCTGTTGGCTTATTTGGGCATTGAAATTCTGGCGTCTTCTTGCTGGGAGCTAACGCCACACAGCGGATCATCTAGCTCTAATGTACACCCTGACTTCATTATTAAAATAATCTCTTAATAGTACGTCATTGACTTTTTTTTTCAAAATGACCCTTTTATTCTCAAAGGTCTTATTTGGACAAATTTTTATCCATGAAGCACTTCTTAGTTAATTGAAAAGGTAATTGGAAGCAAAAATCAA
Organism: Ctenomys sociabilis; assembly: GCA_004027165.1. Taxonomy (NCBI): domain Eukaryota; kingdom Metazoa; phylum Chordata; class Mammalia; order Rodentia; family Ctenomyidae; genus Ctenomys; species Ctenomys sociabilis. Next base: position 22,539 of record PVKA01008130.1, on the reverse strand, counting down.
CTTTAAAGCCTACTTCAGAGGATATTTTATAATTACATTAATTGGATTGATTAAATAAAAATATATTAAAAATTACCATTACAAAAACAGTTTCTATGTCCACATAAAAATGTTTTTCAAAAAGAAAAAATGTCATTTCTTTAAAAAGATAACTGCATAAGCACCTGTCTATCCGGCCAGTGTAAGATCCTGAGCTTAATCCCTGGCACAAAAGAAAGAAGGAAAGAAATAAAGAGAGAAAGAAAGAAAGAAAGAAAGAAAGAAAGAAAGAAAGAAAGAAAGAAAGAAAGAAAGAAAGAAAGAAAGAAAGAAAGAAACCATAATTTTATGGTCTTGAAAAAATATAACTGACAACTGTAGAATGTAATAAAATAATTAAAACACAAAGACATTTATCAACTCTACAGAGAAATCAAGCACAATATCGTAAGGTGCTTTATGTGTTATTCACTCAGAAAACATTTTATAAATGATTTATAGGACAAACACTATCCTTGAACCTGGGTCATTAGGATTTATGATCTCATCTGTGACTCAATGAACAAGAACTGTACTTTTTATGTACATAGCATATGCTTGAATTATTTTTTATTCTCTACCATATGTTTTTAAATACAAAATTCCAGAAGTGGTCAGAAATATGGAAAAATCTGGAATTATTTGGATGTCTGAAAACTTGGTTGATAGACTTCAGCAGCAGCAGGGTGCCAGGCAAGGAAGCCCTAAAGCTTCCTCCGTGGAAACATTGAGGAAACAAGTGGCGGCTCTCTGAACCAGGGCTGTACCAAAAGTACACAAATGCACAAATAAAAAATGCTCTACTCCTTTTTATTTCAAGAAGGGAATCTAGGGGCTGGAAGCCACTACTGCTCAAGACCAAGTAGGCCAGGCAGGACGTGGAACAAGTTAAACATATGAAACTTTGCTGTCATTTGAAGATGTGTTTCCTTCTTTACCAAGTTTTTGCATGATGGCCCCAAAATCTTCACTTTCAGAATTGGTGCAGAATGGACATTCTGGGGAGATCCTGCCTTGGGATTTGGTTCGTAGTGCCAACCAACCCAGCCTCCAATAGCCAAGAGCCAAGAGAAATGGAAGTCTGGTTACTGTTCCGGCTGGAGGAGGACAGTGGCACCACTCACATTGTGCTGTATTTAGGTGCGTGCAGAATGGAGGAGTCGTGCAGTCCAGAAGGCTTCCAGCAGATTTTACAAGACGCATGAAAGGCCAGGCAGTGTGCTCCTGAGAGGCCAATGTGGGGGAAGCTGTGAGTGTGAAGCCCAAGGTGCAGCGAAAACACCACAATGTTGGAGATCCAAGAACATAGGCCACGTGAGGGAAGCCACAAGAAATGAGCAGAGGCAGCTCAAGAGAGGGCCACCAGGCTGTAACCAGTACCGGTGACAGAGGGACACCACCCAAGCTAGCCCTCTGGAGGCCACATCTTCCCACAGATTACTATAGGATTTAGTGTTTGCCCTGCTGCACTTAGGTCTTGCTCTTATCCCATACTTTTCTAGCCTACCCTTTCTCACTTTTAGAATGAGAATGCCTTTGAGAATTCATTTTGTGCCATTTAAAATTGAATGTGATTAAATTTTTTATCATTACTACAGGGGCTTGCAACTAAATATTTGCCTTAGATCTCAGAGGAGAAATTCAGCAGCACTGAAACTATCAGGACTTCAGCAACCCTTAGCAATTGGCTAAATGCATTTTGCATAAAAAGATGAGTGTGAGTCTCTTGAGGCCTAGGAGTGGAATGTCATGGCTTATATCTCGATGTCTCCCCAAGCCTTCTGGGCTCAAATGTTGCGCTTTTGGATCATGGCTGTATGGCACCAGAGCATGAATGTGTGACACTAGATCAACCCTCTAGTGGATTTGCAGCTGGGTCTGATGTTAGGAGGTGAATCATGGGGGAGGGGGTGGCTCCCTGTGAGCTCCGTCGGGTGATGGATGTTGGTTCTTCCCCCTTGGGCACTGGCTGCTTTCTGCCTGCCACACCATGAACTGTGTGGAACATCTGTCTTGGAACCAGATTATCGTGGACCGAAATGTCTGTATAGTGTGATCTGAAACAAGCATTTCCTACTTTAAGTGATAGATTTCTGGTAATCTGTCTAAGCAACAAAAAAAGTAAGGCATCAGGCATTTATTGATTCATGTTTGGTATAAGCAGAAGTAGAAAGAATGTGTATATAAGTCGCTATTGATTACCCGTGAGTTACACTGAAGTTTTATGGTATGGGAAACAAAGCAGTTTAGTTTAAGTAGAGAAAGGAAAATAAAAACAACATTTTGACTCTAAGTTAAGGTACAACTAAAGTAACTAAAAGATAAAAGAGATAGATAAAATAACCATGATGTCATAAACTAGTCATGTTTGATGGGTTCCAAAAGTATCTAGGATGTGCTACCGGAAACAGAAAAAAATCCGGAAGTAGAAGTCTCTGTCCTTAAACAATTTGACAAGTGTCCTCAGCTCCCCTTATTGTGAATATCAATAAACACTCTTGCAAGGACTTTTATTAAAAAAACTTACATAAACTGTGTATTTTGATCTCCTTAAAATCTTTGTTGTAATCTGTTTTGTATCTTGCTTGATAGGTTCTTGGAGCATAAATATTTGTACCTTTTACCCTTCTTACTAACATGTAAAAACTTTTGGACTGCTGGTTCAGAAACAAAAAGAACAAACAATAAAAGCCATAGAACTATCGACTGTACAAGGACCAAGGAATGATAAAGATGAAAAAGGATATGTGGGCTCTGTTTAAGAGGAGTATTTTCCAAGCATTATGAGTAGTGTGGATTGACTTAAGGGTGGAGGCAACACATGCAAAATTAATACAGCCTGCTGGAGAGCAAACAGGAGATCCAAAATCAGATTAAGCTCATGGCTGGAAAGACACATTACAAGACGAGTTAGAACCCCACCATTTGAGGAGTGAGACACCAGATGTTGATATTGGCAGCTTAGGCTCTCAAACACTGCCTGTCGGTGCAGGCCCCCTCATGAGTGTGCTGTAATGCTCCTAGGTCTCTCACACAGAAGCCTCGGCAGTGCACATAAGAGGAGCTGCCAAGGCACAGTGCTAAGACGCCCGTGCAGCTTCAGTGCTCAGGCAGTGATAAAAACCAAAGGAGGAAGAGAAGAAATGGAGAGAAAGGCAAAACTCAACAAAAGGAGAAGATTTAAAGAGAAAAAGATAAAGAAGACAAAAGGAAGAAAGGGAAGGAAGAGGAGAGGGAGAGAAGGAGGAGGAAGAGGAAGAAATGGAAGAGTAGGAAAAGGAGAAGGAATTTTGCGTGCTGCCTCACTTAGCCTACCATGCAGGCACTTTGCTGAACTGGTGGTCCCTTATCTTCTCAAAAACTAAGACCCTGCACCATGAAGTCACAGAAGTTGTTTGGTCTTGTTTCCTGTGGATGCCCCTGTCCTCTCTCTTTTCCCCTCTTCCCTCCAGTTTAGCTTCATTTGTTTCATTGAACATTGAAAGAAAAATAAAAAATCCTACCACAGGGCCTTTGAGCCATTTCCCTCCCTCAGTGTTCCCTTTATTCCCTGTTGTGGCATGCTTTCTGCTCCCCTGAGGTGTCTGCACACTGCCTTATCATAAGCGCTTTCTTGGGCCACTCTTAAAATCTGCTATCATCTCTCTCCAAAGTACTGTATTTTGTGCCTATCATTTGTTGCTGTGGACATCTTCTACATGGATTTCCACAGGTATTTATCATCCGTCTCCTTTCCTCTCCTGAGATGTTATTCACAGGAAAACACAGCTTTTGGTTCTTCTTTCACTGCTGTATTTTTAGCAACTAAAACTGTGATAGTTGACCAGAAACTGTGGGCAACTGGATAAAAGGATGAATAAATAAATGGAGGGCCTTCTTTTGCACAACAAACTAAAGCCCAGAGAAAGGGAGAATTTGCTCAGTTTACTTGGAAAGTTAAGTATCTTTCCATGCTAAGCTAAATAATCATTGCCCCTGTTTGCAATATTAGTTGCAAACTAGACTTGAAGCTTCTCTTGTGTTTATATGTAGATGCTTGGGTGTTCGTTTTCTTGTCCTCTTTGGACTTTAGTTTGCCTTATTCTCACCGATCAATGCAGTAATCCCATTCCGTGTAATTGCTGTGCATGAGAATGGAGACACTGGAGTAAGAAGTCAGGCTTGTGACAGGCAGGTATCATGTTTGTAATTAGGTTATCTAGAAATCTGTTCAGGAATTGACCACAGGCATTTATAACAATCATAGTAATAATGGGTGGGGAGTTCTGTAGCTAATGAAGTAGAAACTCTTCACCAGGAGCTGAGGAGAAAGCTTGGCAGTCTAAGTGCCTGCCTGGCAAGCACAAGGACACAAGTTTGATTCCCAGTACTGCATGCTTTGCCAGCTCCAGGACCCTGGGTATGTTGTGCTGGCCACCGAAAGTGGGTATGGTGGCACACACCTGTAATCCCAGTGCTGTGGAGGCCGAGACAGGAGGCTCACTATGAGTCTGAGCTGCATAGTGAGACCCTGTACCAAATAAATAAATAATTTTAAAAAAAGAAAAGAAACTTCATCAATTATCTGAAGAATTGAAACCTTGAACATTAAGGCACAGTGTAAGAGAAGAGTGAAGGGGAACCCGAGTCTTTAGCTAGTAAAGTCATATTTTTTCTTTAATTTCTTCCTCCTACCTAAACATATGTGTCCATTAAGTTATGAAAACATAAAGGCACATTTTCTACAACGGAATTGTGATTGGGGGTATGAGTGGCAGTTTAAATTCCCCTATAACTTACAATTCCTTCTGCCTGAGACCGGCTCTTTCTGGATCAAGAGAACAGCATGAGTGAGCCCTGTGTAGAGAACATGGCACTCCAAGGGCTGGCTGAGGAAGGCACGCGAGTGTACCTCAGACCCTCATGCTGTCAAGGTTACTGAGCCTGCTTGATTCCAATAAAATCCATGTCACTTTTTTTGTTTTTTCTCTTTCTAACCCTAACGCAGTTTGAGGCAGTTTTTAGCATTCCCCTAACTAAATGTTATTGTATATCTGCTTTAATTTGTCTGTGATGATTCAAATAAAGGGGGAAAAAATAAATTTCAGTGTGGCAGGAAGATCTGTAAAGCTGTCCTTTAGCTTGGAACTCGTCACATCATTTAAAAGAAACTGGCCCAGGCCACAAGCAGAACTACAAAGTCAAAGCACAGCTCCAGAACCAGTACCATAATTTACGGACTCAGAAAGTAAAGCCGTTAAGAATAAATTGAAGGGCCAGGGAGATAGCTCAGTAAGATAAACGCTTGCCTGGCAAGCACAGGGTCCTGAGTTCAATCCCCAGTACTGCACAAAGAAAAAAAAAAGGTTAATTTGAAATCTATCTTTTAGTAAAATAAATGTGCATACAGTTATATCACATACTATCCATTTACTATAAGACATTTAGGAAAGAAAAATAATAGAATTAATACAAACAATGAGACTATTCAGTGGCAAAGAATCAGGTCCCCGGAATCACAGCGAGTCTACTGGACCGGCCTCGTGACAGTACCGGTTCATGGTATCCGCAGCACATTTTCCTCGCACAGTGATGGTGATGTACACAAGAGGCAGAGAAAGAAGACAGAAGAGGGAGATGCCACGTTCTGTACGTTTTTCAAATTGCCTCCCGCGATCCTTCTACTTCTGAAGCTGTTTGTAAAAGCAGGATATTATGTCGGTTTCTAGTACTATGGACAACCACTAGGAAAATAACAAGGTAGAAAGCATCAATTATTGAATCTTTGATATAATTCAGGTATAAAAAATAAGATATGTAAACAGCTACACTCTCTTAATTCACTGATAAGAGACATCTGCTATAATAATGTCTGTAAGTATAATACCATGTATGCACCTTGTACAATACCAAAACATTATGAAAACAGTTTGCAATGTATTAATTGATCGAATCCATCCTGTTAAGGTGTCTTAAAACTGTCTCATTGTTATTTGTACTTCAATAAAATTAAAAAATAAAAATAAAAGCAGCACGCTGGTGTTGGTGACGCGTGCTTGTTCCCGAAGGCTCCTAGGACCCTGAGGAGTGTAGTCACTGCTCGGAATCGCCTCCCCATCTCCTGCAGAAGCTCTCAGCGCCCGCCGGTGGACCCTGGAGCCAGAGGCAGTGCCAAACCCAGAGCACCTGCCTCCTACCACAGAGCCTCCCTTGGAGCTTGCCTGAGCAAAAGTAAACAAATAAAAATTAGCATAAACTAGTTTACCTCTTAGATTCATCTCTAGTAGCTTCTCTGTTGGAAAAGCAGCAAGAACTCTTGCATGTAGCTTCTACGTTCCAGAGATGTAACCCTTTCATTTTTCTATCAGCAAGTTCTTGTATCAAGGGACGGGGAACGAACCTCAGTCCTTCCCTCATCGCCTCAACTCTTCTGAGGTTGGGTTGAGGGGTAGGCTGCTCTGAGAGAGAAGAATGTGCTGCTGGAGGACGGGATTATCTGGCACTGGGTCGCTGACTGTGCCAGGTGTCACTGAGGGACCTCGCTCTCGTCGCGGTCCCCTGGGAGCTGTAGACCTGGACTGTCTATGTCAATCCCACAGCATCCTATGAACATAAACGGACCTTGCCTACATATAATAGGAGCTGGAAGGTGATTAAACTGTCAGAAAAAAATAAAAATATGTCACCTTTTTTTTCATCTATTGCAAGCTGCTTTTGGGGGGGGGGGCAATACTAGTCACTTCTTTTCTTCTCGCCTGACTCTCACCTGTCACCTGTAACTGAATCCCATGGCTTCTCTGTTCCCTGAAAGCGTATTATGCAGTCCCCAGACAGGGACTCGGTAATGTACATCTGGAAGAAACAGCGTATTACATACTGGCGAGTCTGATAGTAGACTTGATATATGAGGCTACCACATTTTGCTGAATTTCTTTTCACATAGGTCTGTTATTTTACCATGGTACCTTCAATCATGGTTATGCAAGTCTAACAAAAGACTCCCCATAAAGGGCCAGCCAAATAGCCCAATGGACTAAAGCACCAGCTGAGGCAGACAGAGGGGTTAGGGGTTTTATCCCCGGGCCTGCCGTCCCACCCCTGCCCCCAAGGCACACTAAGACTGAGACTGGGCGTGGTGGCACGCACCTGTAATCCCAGCACTTGGGAGGCTGTAAACAGGAGGATCGCTACAAGTCTGTACCCCGTAGACCTTGTCCTAAAATACAAAAATACAAAAAAAAAAAAAAAAAAAGACTCCCTAAAGCATCCAATGATGTACTTAGAAAGTATTTAAATGAAGCCATGTACAGTAATGTATGTTCATGGCAAATGTTAGACTCCAGAAACCAGAGAAAACCAGCATGTTAGCTGGTACATAGGACAAACAGAAAGATGGAACATTTGGACTATTTCGTTCAGAAGCACAGAGAGATAAAGAAAACATTGTGAGTTTTAAGCGTTTAGAAGGGCTTATCTGTGTATAGATATTATCATGAGAATTAGAGCCAAATGATAAATATTTTCCAGCTCAAATAAAATTAAGTCTTTTTGATTTGCCAAAGTCTTATACAGTAGAGCTTAAGTTTTCCTGCTTTGTGTTTTTATTATATTTTAGTTATTTTGATAGGAATAAATCACTGTGTAATTTATAGTATAAAATGCAGCTATTCTATCATTTAAATCAAACATTAGTAATTATAGCATTTGCATTGCCAGTTTTTTGTTTATTTGTTTGTTTGGGGTTTTTTTGGCGGAACTGGGGATTGAACTCAAGCACTTGCACTTGCCAGGGCAGCATTTATTTTACTGAGCCATCTCCTGGGCCCCTGCATTACCAGTTTTCATTAAAAACTATTAAAAATGACCATTTTTGTAACTCCAAATTCTTACCAAGATGATAATGATGTTTGTACAAATAACCAACAGCATCACTTTTTAATTTGATTGTTGCAAAAAAAAACCCTATAATTTAGAATTGGATAAAAGAATGATAGTCACATCATGTTTTTGAAAAACCTCTTGAATGAGTTTTTTTCAGACATTTCATGATTGTTTCTTGAAGTGACAAGATGCACAAATGGCTTTAATGTCAGTGAAAGAAGCTCTAGACAGGTTGTGTCCTACATACGATCTTATGTATACAACACGTACAATATAGACATAGACATAGAAACAGCAAATAGATAAGCGTTTGCCAGGACCAGAAGAATGGAGGATGACTGCTTAAGATGTTTTTCTCCACAGTAATAAAAATGTTTTATAACTAAACAGTGGTGATAGTAGCCCAACATCCTGAGAGCACTAAATGCAACTGAATTCAGCACTCACAAACAGTTGACGTAAGTCCATCCTCAGAGGAGCAAGGCCTACAAATTAACTTGACATCCCTGAAGTTTTCCATCCATACAACCAACTCTAACACTAAATAATAAAGCACTAGAAGGAAGGAGTTCAGGCCAGTCATCATCTTTCTTTTAAAAACTATGTTAATGTCAATTATCAAAAATGAACACAGAAAAGATAAATTGATTACAATTCTACCGGGGCTGGGAAGATAACTCAATGTCAAAGCACCTGCCTGGCAAGCAAAATGTCTTGGTTCATTTCCCAGTAGCACACGCTGCACTGGTACAGCCCTGGGCACAGCCCAGCCACCAAAGCCAGGCATGGGGCATGCCTATAATCTCATCACTAGGGAGGCTGAGACAGGAGGATCACTATGAGTCTGAGCTGCAGAGCAAGATTCTGTACCAAATACATAAATAACAAAAAATAGATTTAAAAAAAAATACAATTTTTTTACCTAGAGAGAATCTGTTCAGGCCTTTTTGTCCTATATAAGCACAAAACTTTTTACCCTTAAAAGAAACTAGACATTGTTTTGCAGTATAATCTATTTCATAATTTTAAAGACTGTACACCTAATATAATTTTGGTACACACAGGCCTTTACACCATGAAGTTGATGTTGTTATTCTGATTTTAAAGATGAAAAAATTAAGGTCACACAAATAGTAAGTGGCAGAGGCAGGATTTATAGTCAAATATTCTGGCTCTGGAGTCTGTTCCCAACTCCTATGACCTCCTAGTTAACCAGATCAATACTGCTGGATGCATGAAATCTATTCTATGTTCTGCTGCTACAAATAAAATTCCAAATGCATACACAAGTAATGGTCATAATAAAAGTTCCTGCAAGTGAAATTGTGGCTCAATTTACAATAAAATGTAAGGCATTTAGTAGAGCTATTTTTTTTTTTTCAAGTAGAGGAACTATGCCTTTGGGAGGGAACACATTTACACATGGGCAGAGATTAACTGTGAAGCATGTACCATGCTTTCTGATGATTAAGACTTGGACATCATCCGTCTTGTAAGTGGCAAAATCAAGACTCATTCTTTGTTTCTTGTCCTTTGTACTCAACATTTCCCCTTGACTGGACTACCCCTCAGACAAAACTCCAGTATTAGTGTATTCCTTCTAGGAAATTCTGCTCTACATTTTTTTTTCATTCATGTATTTGGTACAGGGTCTCTCTATGCAGTTCAGACCAATAGTGAGCCTCCTGTTCTCTGCCTCCCCAGCACTGAGATTACAGGCGTACACCACCATGCCCAGATTCGGTGGCCAGCTCAGCACACTTGGGGGCAGCGCCAGCGTGGCATGCAGGACAGGGGATGGAACCCTGGTCCCTGAGCTTGCCAAAGCAGGTGCTTAGTCCACTGAGCTATGGACTTTCTGAATTTACAACCACCCTGTAATATTTTTTGCATCCAATTACAATCCAATATGAAAGTAAACAGAAATACTCATTTGTAAAGCTATGCCTACAAACAGCAATTTCTCCCCAGTAGTAAATGTGGTTGATACTCTGATAATGACCCATTCTCTAAAATATTCCCTGCTAACAGAACAAAGGATCTCTTCTTGGGGATTGCTACTTTCACGCTGGCTTCAAACACAATTGTGCAGTCTGCTCATCTAAGATCACTTGGTCTTTAAGCACAAGAAAGACAAGAAATCAAGTTAACATTGTTTTATTATTTCTACATGTGTATTAGTTAGCACAAACAGTTCTTGCTTATTTCTGACCTACAAAGTAACTTCTTTTAATGGCAAAGTTAAAACATCGCAAAATAAGGCCTACCATTTAGACAATTACCTATTTATTTATAAATGTAAGAAAACACTGTACAGTTAGTTATAAAACCAAAGATCAAGCACCAGATACAAAATTAAGAGTTTTAAAGACTTGTTCTTACACATTAATATCAGATACTTTTCACCTTAAACATATGAGGAAAGTACAGTACGACATATTAAAATTAAAGCACTGAAAATAAAAGAATTTCAAAAAGAAAACGAATATAAGTCTAAATAAGCCCCTAGGTTTCTGGAAAAACAGAAAATATAGAGTCCAATCTGAATTTTACATACACACTTCACTGCAGACTTCCTCAGTGCCCACGGAGCGGCACCTGCCTCATGGGTGCCTTGTTTTTCTCCAAAACCAGTTCAGGCCCATCCTGAATGCCTGTCTCACCACCAGCCAGCCTTTTCCTGCTCCTGCACTCCAAATAAGGAGAGGCAGTGAGCAGGAGTGTCTGGTTCTTTGTCCAAGTCCGAAGACAGCCAGCTGAGAAAGGCAGGCCAAGGCAGGGTCAGGCCAACAACACATGAGGCAGGGAAAACACCGCCCTCCGCACTCCTGACACCCCTTGCTGGCTTCACTCCTTGCCCTGAAGCCCCTGCATCTGCACACTGCTCCCTGACTGTCCAAACACCCCTCTTCCAAAAGGATAATGTCATCTCCCAGGCTTGTCTTCTCATGTTCTAAAATGACAACAAGACCACTTTCTTTCATGCATTTTAAATTCCTGTTCTCTGAACTTTAAAATTCCTTGCAGAAAAATTAATTCACATTGCAGGGGTTCTGAATATCTGGCATATTTGCCACCTACGTGAATCACTGTTGGGGGTCTTATGACAATGTTTGGGTTTTTTTTAATCTTTTATTTATTTGCTACAGGGTCTTGCTATGCAGTTCAGACTCAAAAGTAGTGATCTTTCCCGTCTCAGCCTCCCCAGCACTGGGATCACAGGCATGTGCCACTATACTCAGTTTAGGTGGCCAGCACAGCACAGGGGCCGACCTGGCATGTGATACCAAAGATTGAACCTGGGTCCTTCTGCTTGCCAGGCAGGCCCTTTGACTGCCGAGCTATCTTCCCAGCCCTTTTATCTTTTTTTTTTTTTTTTTTTTGTGACAATGTTGACAGAGAGATGAAAAGAGGCCAGCAAGTCTGGCTTTTGTTGAATCCCACAATGCCACTTTAAAACAGGGCATGAATCGACAGAAGGGGCGGGCTGCAGTTACCACTTCTGATTACAGCACCTCATGTGCAGGTTCAGCCTGTGGACTCTGGTCTAAGGGCCGTCACTCCCTACTCAGTATCATACTACAATTTGCCTCTCTGCCTCATTTTAGCTCTAAAAAAAAAAAAAATCACAGGTAGGAGAAAAAAGATGGCAATAGAGGATTTAATTTCAGCAGATATAAGGCTCTTTTTCTTTTTAAGTGTTTAGTACTAACATCTAAGAAAACACCTCATCCTAGTCTTCAGCAAGCAAGAACTTAGTCCTCAGCAAGCAAGGAGCCTCAAATGTGATTCGTATTTCTCAGTTTGCTTCTAATCTGTGATGCAGAAACATGTAAAGACAGCAGGGCCAAGCTACGGACTCATCTGGTTCCCTAGTCCTTTCCCACTTACAGCAAAAGAGTAAGTGGGACATAAACTAGTTTCTGATAAGTTCAATTATGACTCAGTACTTAAGAGCTGGCACAAGGAGCTTTGTCTTTCCAAAGCCCTGGATTTCCACTATAGGAGGACTACATCCAGGTTCATTTTAAATTGCTATGATTTTCCTTTTTGTTTTCATATCATATCATTTCAACTTTTTTTTTTTTTTTTGGCGGAACCAGGGATTGAACTCAGGCCCTTGCGCTTGCCAGGGAAGCACTTATTCCACTGAGTCATCTCCCCAGTCCCTTTCATATCATTTCAAATGTTGCACTGATGAATAATTTTATACAGTAGTAATTTTACAGTTATACAATAAGGTTATATACATATTCACTTCCAATACTGTTCTTATAAAAACTTTGCTTTCAAAATCAAATGAAGAATTTGATGGTAGGGTTGGCAGTTAGAGCTAATAGCAAGTCTTCAGAGCTGCAAATTTTTTAATTTTATCTCAATATTTTCTTTCCTAAAGCTGTCTTCAAATAGTGGTGCTTAACATTTTTACCTATACTACAATTGACCATGCTATGTGTGTATCATAAGGAGACACTGGCACAGCTAAGTTATCTTTGGACTAGTATTTACTCAACATATTAGGAAAATCTCTGCAAAGAAAAAAGATTCTCTATTGACCCTAACTCTAGTACTTGGGATGCAATCTGCTAGTTGTATAACATTCTGACTTACTGTAAAAGATAAACAAAAAAAGTTAAAACACAAATTTGTAAGTTGCATAATGCTAAATTTAGAAAAATATATTCTATATACAGATGCTCCTCTACTTATGATGGGGTGATAGCCCCTTAAAGTAATCATAAATTTAAAATGTTGATAAATTGAAGAGACATTTAATAAAATTTACCTACTGAGCATCATAGCTCAGCCACACAGGACCCTTTGGGGTATAAATTGTTCCCCCCCAGGATTCTGTGGTTGACTGGGAGCTTGCAAGAGAATCTTGGGGCCAGGGAGATGGCTCAATGGAATAAGCACTTCCCTGGCAAATGCAAGTGTCTGAGTTCAATCCCCAGTTCCACAGAAAAAAAAAAAAAAGAGAGAGAGAGAATCTTGTACTGCACATCACTAACCCAAAAAAAGGCCCAAATCCAAAGTTCAAAGTAGTTTCTCCTGAATATGTATTAATTTCAACCATTTGTAAAATGAAATGTCGTAAGTCAGCCCATGATTAAGTCAGGGACCACCTGCCTACAGGTTGTAACTGAATTTCACAATATCATTTTGGAAACCTCTAGAATGACTGGCAAACCATGCCTAATTCTGCCAGCCATGACATTATCTCTTTGTGCATGTCTCTGCTAATGTAAGAAATTTGGGTTCCAAATTATTCAAAAAGTCAAGTCCATCTTCTTCCTGCTTTTCACTGCAGCAGCCGACAGACCCTGCTGGGGACCCTCTTCCTTCATAGTTGTACGTGAGGACGTAGTCTTGGGAAGGTACATGTTCTTCATTGTGGTTACATATGTGCAGCTTCTGCGGAGACACATGGAAGGTGGGATTGAACTGTTGTTTTAAACAACTTCAACATATGAACATAAAATTTATTTTTTATTTACCTTTTATGTTTAATTTTTAACCAGTGTGTCCTCTAATGGATTCCTACACACAGAAAATGCACATGATTGGTCTAATTCACAACCATATAGTACAGTCAGTCTATGTTCAACTTCTAATAATCTACACAAAAAAACCTTATGGATACAAATGTCATTTTGTTCTTTACATATAGTTAAGGTATAAGCTATTCATCTTTCAACTTTATAGCCAAAGGTCAGGCTTGTTCACTGCACAGTAGTTGGTGTTTGAGCTCGGATGTTGCACACCCCTAGTTCTGAGACAAAATTCTAGCTCTACCACCCAGATTGATGAATTTGAGCAAGTTTCTAAGTATCTCTAAGTCTATTTCTCCACTAATCAAAAACAAGAACACCAACGGTAACTATCTCATGGTGTTATTTTATTTTAAAAAGTAATGATGAAATAATAATGCATGAAAAATGAATCTACTAGATGTACAAAAATCATTATACAATTGTAAAGTAGGAAATAATCACTGTATTGCCTTCACACTGAAGTTCATAAGGTAGCCAAAACTAAACAAAACATGGTACATCCATGAAAAACCAAACCACTAAAGTAAAAACTAAGCAAAATAATCCCCAGTGCAAAATCTGAGTTTGTGTATGAAGAGCCAGAGCATGCAGTGCATCTGCCTTCTTGGGTCTCTGTCCCTGTCGTCTCTACCAGCGAGTCACGTTTCGGTGCCTCCTCCTTTGCCTCCTTCCTATGCCCTTTCCTCTACACCAGAGCTCATCTACTCTATCTTCATGTGCTCTGAACGCTCCGCCAGTCCCACGCCAATGTCAGCCGTGCACCCTGGAGAGCCCTCCTAGGACAATGTCCTAGGCATGAGCTCCTTCACAACCTGGTCTCACATGATTATTGACTGCTCAAAAAACAGCAAAAGAATTAACACTCGAAGGTGGCCAAAAAAAAAAAAAAAAATGCTATGGAACATATGACAACTGACAGTCCTATCACAGAATTCAGCCCACTGGCCATCCACCCAAGGATTAAGGTTCTCTGGCCCCATAGTATTTGCTACATTTGCATTGCTTTTTCTGATAAAGCAATGAAAAGTTTAACAGCAAGAATATTCAATTCAGTGGCTATTTTTGTTTTTCTTGCGTGGTACTAGATATCAAACTCAAGACCTCACACTTGCCAAGTAGGTGCTTAAGCCGCTGAGCTATATCCCTAGCCCTCATCCAGTGCTTTTTGATCCTAAATACACTTGTGAATCACCTAAGACATTTTAGAAAAAAGCCAAATCAATTAAATTAAACTCTTTCAAGAGGAAGACATTAGGTTCTTTTAAAACCTTCCTAAGAATTTTATTTTTTATATTTTTTTTATGTATTTACGATAGGGTCTACAGGGTCTCCCTACATAGATCAGAGTCATAGTGATTCTGTTTTCAACCTTCCAAGAGCTGGGATTATAGGCGTGTGCTACCATGCCCAGTCTCAATCACTGCCTCAGCATAGGGGCAGGGGTGGCAGTGCACAGTGGGAGATTGAACCTCAGCTGCTGCGCCCTGGCTAGGCAAGTGCTTTAGTCCACTGAGCTATTTGGCTAGCCCCTAGCTATTTCAATATTAAAAATATTTTATGTAATGCTGACTTTAAATAACTTTTGTATATTCCAAAATTGCTGAGTGAATTTCACATGTTTCAGTCCCCAAAACTTTGAACTTAATAATGCTACATCATAAACATATACCATGACATCACTCACCATTCCTCATGTGAGCAAATATATAAAATTATAACTTGTCAATTTGATTAAAAGACAAGTCAATTAAAAAATAAATATTTCACAAAGGTCATGTTAATCTTTATCCTAAATGTGCATGGAGATTTTGTGTTTTCAGAGTGAAAAAAAGACTTGGCTTGGAAAATTTATCATAGGGATAAACTAGATTTTTCCACATTTTTCTGTATGAAAAGACTTCATGTGGTAAAGGTGCACCTAAAAATAATACCACCATGATGGACTTTCGAAACCTCTACTTGTATGTGGTTTTAGAAACTAAAGAAATACGACAAAGGACATTAAATTATTTTACATTAAATAACGTAATAAAATGAATTAAAGTGACTAAGGAAGATAGGAAACTTGGAACAATATGGAAAAACAGCCTCTGAAGATGTATAGTAATTTCAGCTTTCTGTTGCTCCCCGGTAAAACATTTAAAATTTATAATTAAAACACCTAACAACACTCACTTCACCGAGTCGGGGCTGGGTGAAATTGTGCCACTCGGAGTACGTGTACCGAGAGTTTTCCATCTCGTGTCCCCCCCTGCAGGGGTCTAGGGTGTGGTGGTGCCCGGCATAGCGGCAGGACTCCAGGGTCTGCTGCCCTCCTTTCACCATTTCTATGGTCTCCTGCCCGCCGTTTTTGATTCCTGATCCCATCGTGCCGCCAAAGCGCTGGCTACAGTTGTTGGCAGTCTGGGTGGTGAAGCCATTGGCAGAACACTGCAACACAATATAAATCAAATCAGTACAATACAACACAACACAATGCTGTTCATGTTGGGAACAAAGAATTTCAGATAAAGTCACCAGGCAAACAAGAGAGATCATTTACTCAGTCTTCTACTCATCCTTCTTCCATTGAGCAGCCACTTATCAGCTTGTAACTATGCACCCAGATGCAACACCTAGGGATGCAAAGACAGGCACCGTGGCTCTAAGAAGTTCTCCTTCCAGTGAAGCAGAGAAGCAGGATTCCTTTACAAAGGTGACTCCTCTGCTATACAGGTGAACACTGAATGCGAGAGAGCACAGAAGTAGAGCGGTGAAATTCAAACCAGAATAGGCCAGAAAACCCCGAGAGAATGAGACCAGGGGAGTGGGGGGAAAGTACACAATGCTCCCAGCAGGGTCTACGTGCAAAGGTCACAGGCTTAAGTCAAGGCCCCAAACTATACTGAGTTGAGAATGGCCACTAACAGAGCTGCATACAGAGAGGGAGGGAAAGAGAGAACTAGAGAGAGAGGGAGGGAGGAGGGAGAAGACAGAGCGAGAGGAAGGAGAAAGGGGAAAAAGAGAGAAAGCTGGAGAGGCTATAAAAGATGAGAGGACAAAAGATACCCTTTTTTATTTTTTGTACAGGATCTCACTACGCAGCTCAGGCTTGAGGTGATCCTCCTGTCACAGCCTCGCCAGTGCTAGGGTTACAGGCACGGTCCACCACGCCTGGTTTCAGTGGCCAGCTCAGTGTCTGGCCGACAACACATGTGGAACCAGGAATCCAACCCAGGCCATCTCTCCGGCTTATATGTATTTTATCATAAAGATTATGGAAACTCAAGAATTTTAACTATGGAGAGAAGCATATTTTTAGAAAATTTGATTTTAGCTATTGATGTGGAAAATAAACTAAATGGAGACAAATTAATATAACAGAGATCAAATGGCATTGCCGAATCATTCCGGGTGGAAAATGAGCCTAGGGAGAAGTTGTAACAACTTTGAGTGAACACCCTGGAGCACCTACAGCAAAAAGGCGCAGTCAGGGATAGCCTCCACATTCTACTCAGGGAAGTAGCTAAACGGTACATTTTAGTAGATGAGAAGGAAACCTGTGCTTGTGGGAGACAGGAAGAGGGGCACCTGTTCAATGAGGGACCTGAGGCCTGCATAATGTCCTGGACAGACATGTGAACATGTGCATTTGGAACACAGGTGGGAGATCTGAGCCGAACGTGACTCTCGCATCCCTAACAGGTAAGGGCAGGTATAGCCTCAGGAACAGATGGGCTATCTCGAGAAAAACATAGACCAAAAGAAAAAAGAGCTAAGGATAGAAAAAGACCCATGTTTCAAGGTTCAGACAAGAAATACCTCTCTCCGAGATGTGGCAAGTGAAAGGAAGTTACTGAAAATCAAGCATACGCTTTTCTTCCCCCCATCCAGTTGTAAAGAAAAAGAAATACTCAAGAGGGGGCTAGAGATGGAGAGAGTCAAGGAAATGCTTTCAAATGAAAAGAAACTGAAGGGAATTGATTAAATATTAACTCAACACTAGATGCGCACTACAACCATCTAGGCCATGGAGGTCAAAGTCTAGCTAGAGTGATAACCTCAGCCGCTCTGTTCTAAGGATAAACCACTGCACCACTCACACCAAAAGCCCATCTTATAGCCAGAAATGCACTGTGCTCTCAATGTAATTTTTCTTCTACTTAAGAGTTACAAGAGTTTCTAACTACACCGCAAGATTTTCAAATTCAGATAATTTGCTGAACCCAAAGAATCTATCTACAAAAGGTCATACAAACTAGCTCATTGCTTAAGAAAAAAAAGCAAAGAGAGAATCAAAAAGTAGCCATTTGGTGGCAGTACTACCCTACGTTTACTTAGGTTGCTGGTCCAGTGAAATCCTACTACAAAAAAGAAAAGATCACATTCCTGACACTGCTGATTATCCAATGGCTTTGATGGCACTAGCTTGTCATAGCACATATATATTCAAAGATCTGTTTCTAAACAAAGGAAAGGAAATTATTATTTTTTTAAGAGTTGAGAAATTCACATTTATTGAATAACTGATGTGTTAACAACCTGAAATTTATGAATTCCAAATAAATAAATGTTTTGCTTTTTGATCTATTGCTTTTTAGCACCAACAGGCTGATGCTAACCTGACAATGGATTGAAGATTCTTCCCCCAGCAGATGTTTAATCTGCTTCACAACAGCCCTTCGTTGCTTCTGTTACTCTCCCAGGCATTGGTCTACTGTCCTTTCTGTACAATCTGGGCAAACCGACTGGTGACGGCAAGAGTAGTGTCCATGAAGCGGTCCACACAGCTAGAGAGGCAATTTTCAGTACGAGAGTCCAGGCGATTGCCTGGCTTCTCCACACATTTATCCCAACATAGCAAAGGAAAGGAAATTAAAAGTAAACTAAAATGAATGGTGCTGAGCCAGCCATGTTGCCACACTTCTGCAGGGCTTCCCCAGTGCCTCTCCAGGGCCAGCAACTCCCCAGGTCCACCCAGTCAGGCCTCACTTTACTCAGCTCCTAATCTCATCTGAATGTCTCCAGCTAAGCTGAACAGAAATGGCAGCCATCACCTTTTCTCACTGCATTTTCAGTGAGTTCCTACAGTCTCTATACAATTTCCTCATAGTTTGTAAAAACTTACCTAAAGGTTTTTTTGGTATAAATTAGTATTTCCGAGCCCTTGGAAAGTGTTTGTAACAGAAGACAAGTCAATATGGTGAAGTGACCAATAAACTGCACCAGCTCTAACTTCAAATGGAAAGAACTAATATTAAAGTAAAGTTCACTCACTTCATTTTCAAATATAAAGCAAGAACTTCCGGTAGGTCGGGGCTGTCAAAGGACTAAACTCAATATATTTTTTTATATGGAGTCTCACTACATAGGACTCATTATGACAGGACTCAGTGACCCTCCTGTCTCAGCCTCTCCAGTGCTGGGATTACAGGTGTGTGCCACCACGCCCAGTTCCAGGGCCAGTATGGCACAGGGTACAGGGGATCATTTCAGGGCCTTGCACTTGCCAGGCTGGTGCTTACGCCGCTGAGCTATTTCTCCCTCCCCAAATTCACTTTATGACATATTTTCTTTTTTATGACATATTTTTTGATTCCAGAAATAATCATAAGATTGCAGATAATATCATAACAAACATAGATAGCTATTGTTTTTTCCTACAGTGGTAGGAAAGAAAAGAGATAAACTATAAGTGATAAAAGCCTCTTCACTGTGAGCTACAGAAAAGGACAGTTAAGTCACCCTTGTCCCTGCCCTCTGCTACTTTTCCCTCTGTTCCTCAAGCTCTGTCCATAGCCTCATCATTTTTTCTTATAAAATGCCTTTAAAAGCATTTATTGTCTGTGCGGTTACATCATGCAGGGCTATCGCTTGTTTAAACTCTGGAAGACGCCAAGGCATTGCCTTTCCCGCCCTTCACGCCGGTCCCACCGACCCTCTTCTTATGGCATCGCGCAGTAGCTGTCAAGATGCCACACAGAGAGCTGCGGCTGACTCTGCTTTGCCCGGCGAGAGTGTGCTAGAGGCTCCTGCTGTGGGCACGAGGAGCCTCCGCTCATCCAATTTCTTCCATCCCAAAGCAATTTCTTGGCAACTTGCTGAACAGCACCTTTCTTATTCTTCAGGCTGCTCCTTCCTCTTCAGTTATTCTGACCAACTCCTCCCTTTCAGACCCTTCTTACTTTACAAGCTACCTTTACCTCTTTCTTTTCCTTACAGAGAAAGTCATAGTTCTTCCTAGTTTATTCAAACCTTGAGAACGTGCTCATATTTTGTAAGTATCTTTGGACTCTGATTGGGCTTTTATTACCCCAGTTACCATCATATTCCTATTTATCTTTTCTACAAAAGTGAATTCTATTTCCTATAAAGACGCTGAAATTTTTTAAAGAGTGACATACATTGCCAGGACTTTTTCTATTCTTCTAACAAAACAATAGAACCAACACCTCAGAGATCTTGAAATATTTAAGCAAAGAGAGTGGCAGTAACCTCCCAACCCCCAGCTTTTGTTACATACATATCATTGCTATTGTCCTAGCTGTCTTCAAAGTTTTTAGCAAGCTTTACTTTTCCTATTAGAAATTGTCAAAGAGTTAGATAAACAAAGAATATCTGGAACTATAAGTTTGCAAGGTAAACAATAAATTGTAAGTCAGAAGGCTAAAGAGTAGAAAAACTATGATGATGGATTTGGTTTAAGCAGCTTAGTGAGAGTTACTTTTTAAAAAATCTGAATACTGATATGTCAAGTATTTACTCTTATAAAATGGAACCCAAATAAAATATCAAAATTAAGACCTCCAATTTTTAAAATAACTTCAGAAGAATGGGCTTTAAAAAAATCATAAGTAGTAAAATAGCGACTAGCACAATTACTTACCACTCTGTCATCTCCAGGTGCTTCTGTATTTGATATAATTAAGTTCTGCTGCGCTAAATCTTCAGGAAATTGTTTCCCTTTTCTGGTACTAACAACTCCACATACTAAAGTTAGCAACACAGCTGAGTTTAAAAAGAAAAAAAAATACTTTAACATGCATAGAATGTAATAATTTTCCTTTATTTTGTATTACCAATGGGCTACAGGAGAAAAATTAAACTTCTACTGAAGCATGGCTTCCCATAAACTACCTTGGCCTTTCTAAATTAGCAGGCTACAGTTTGGCTTAGACTTTAAAATGTGTTTGTGTATTTTTATAATTTACCTCTCTGTTTAAGGGGTTGAATTCTGTCAATAATGTTAAAATATTTCGAATCAGAATTAATTACTACATTTAACAAATCACTGACATTTAATACACAGATGTTAATGAGATTCACTGATTGCATCAAAGATGGTTTGCCTACAGGAAGATATGACATACTAAAGTCTTAAGTAGAGTTCTCTCCAAGAGCATGAACTAAACCTTGTTTGTCTCTTGTCCACTGAGAATTTTTATTCTGCATCGTAAGTATGTACTAGGTTAAAATATAACATAATAGAACCGATAACAACAACCATGTTTTATAAAGTTCTACAAGACACGGACAGATGAGCAAACCATGGCCCTAAATCCAGCCTACCATGCTTCTCTAAGGCCTATGAGCCAAACTTTTGTATTTTCAAATGGATGGAGAAAATCAAAAGAACAAAAGTAATAGTTGATGGCATGAAATTCAAGCTTGAGCCTCTCTCTCTCTCTCTCTCTCTCTCTCTCTCTCTCTCTCTCTCCTCACTGGAATATAGCTATGCCGTTCATTTCCCCACTTGCATTGCCTTGCGTGCTTATTTCCAGGGTCAGTTCCATTGCCTTCCACAGAAACCACATGATCTGCAAGGCTTAAAATACATACCGTGCAGTCCTTCACAGGCAATGAGTGCTCACCCTCGCCTACCCATGCTCTACCTTCCGGGCCCATTTCTTAGTCCACCTCCCCTCTCCCCTACAGTCTGGCTACACTGCTCTTCCCATTAGGCCTTGATTTCTTCAGGCACGATCCCACCTTGGGACCTCGGACTGAATACCCCTCCAACGGAAAGCTCTTCCTCCTGGGTCTTCCACATGGTGGCCTCTCTCACCTGTTCCAAAACTCAGCAGAGATAGTTCTCTCATGCAGGCCTGATCTAACCACCTACTGAAAGCTGCAAATAATAGCCCCAGTACACACACACACACACACACACACACACACACACACACACATGCACGCATGCACAAAAACTTGGTAATTTTGCTCTGTATTTCTCATCAAAGCATTCAAATTATTCTTCTGGTGTCAAAAGGCATATATTTCTCAGTTTTACCAGTTTTCTTCTACAATAAATTCTAAGCATCTAGAACAGTTCCTGACAACTAGTAGTTGTTTAATATAGATTTATGTTGTTGGGGTGATAAAAATAAGGACACTTAGCAGAAATTTCCCAGGCACTAATCTAAGCATGCCACACGCCCCAACTCAAGGCTGCGAGCTGTCTCACAGAGCAGCCAACCCCCACTGTCCCCTTTTACAGATGAAAATGGAGCTCTGTTCAGTAACTTGCCCCAGCCCTGCAGCTTGTGGGGAAGAAGGCAGTCTGCTTCCAGAGTCGCACTCTGAATCACTGTGCCTGTCACTGAACAAAGTGATTCTTGGGTAAAGGCTGGAGAGAAGTGAAAAAAAGAAAGATGGTGCTGCTGGGAGCCACACGAATGGAAGGAAGAGGCAAAGGATTCACGGCGAGCAACCTGTGCTCCAGGTGGGACCCGCTGTGAGCCGAGCATTTCCCACAAATTTGTGGCTGAAAAAGGGCAAAGATAAGAAATAAAAGTTGCTATTTAGCAGACCCAGTACTACAGGAGTTTTAGGTGGCTCTGAGTGGCCCTAAAAGGAATAGCTCTAAGACAATAAATAAATAAATAGCTAGCCATTCGTGAAATGCAAATAAAAACAACACTGAGATACCATCTCACTCCAGAAAGAATGGCTATCATAAGGAAATCAACCAACAACAAATGTTGGAGAGGTTGTGGGGAAAAGGGAACGCTTCTCCACTGCTGGTGGGAATGTAGACTAGTACAACCATTGTGGAGGTCAGTATGGAGACTCCTCAAAAGAATAGGACTAGAAATCCCATTCAAGCCAGCTATCCCCCTACTGGGAA
>PVKA01008129.1:55184-74503 GCA_004027165.1 Ctenomys sociabilis | reverse complement strand
CATGCCCCACATGACCTTATGTGAGAGCCATCTGTAAAGTAGTGAAAAGAACTTAACAAAGTCCATGCTGGTTTCTTGAAACAAGACTTCTGGTATCCAAAAGTATAAGAAATAAAATTTTCTTAAGCCATCCAACCAGTATTATTCTGCTCTTATCAGCCCAAAGTGACCAAGAAACTCTATCTCTGGTCTCTTCTAGTTCTGAAGTCCAAACAACATGAAGATCAATAATGAAAGAAACAGAAAACTGAGAAACTCTTGGCCTAATGGTTTTTTTTTTAAAAAAGAGCATAAATATCATTCCCTGTGATTCTGATTAGAGGACATTGTAATAGAATTTGAGCCCTAATAAGAAATTTCAAACCTATATGAGGTCCCTCTGTGACCCTCAAGCCAACATCAGGCAATTTTTAATTGCTTCCTAACCTAAAAAGAGATTAGAGAAACACTTCCCAACCCTCATTCTGGGACATTTTCTCTAGGGCTTCAGGTAAAGATCAGACTGTGGCCCCAAGAAAATCATCTCTGTATACTGTTGGGCATACCCCGCCCACTTGAGCTTTGGTGAAAGAATACAGCCTAACTCTCTATAAAGGCTTTCAAATTACCTGCTAATATCTGTACTGAATCAAACACAGAAAGATGAAAGGATAATAAATATCGTTCATTGCTAGTGGTTATACTTACATAACTTATCACTAAATTATGAATTGAAGTTCCAAAATAAGTAACGGAAGGAGCTTAAATAAAACATCACAGTGTAAGTGCACCCACAGAGTAGCCCCACTAGTAAGTCATACCTTCTTCAGTAATCAGCATCCTATTTCGAGGTTGGCCCTAGACATCGCATACTGTTTAACTGCGCTCAGTAAACACTTTACAAAAGCAAACCACATGCGTTTATTCAAACATTTTAAAAGTGGGCAGAAAGAAAATTCTAAAACCTTCACTGGTACTACATACATTTTAAAATGATAAACAGAAAAGAAGCACCTATAAACACCTCCTTTCAAATATTTCCAGTTTTAAATCCAGCATTCTTGTTTTTATTTTCTTTTTCACTGAGATTTTTTGTTGTATCCTGTGAAATGTAGGTCAAGTCATTGGTAAGGGCCAGATAAAATCTGTTTATAGCAAAAGTGTGTGTCACAATCTCTCCAGCCTGATATAGTTCTGAGCTGTTACTCTTGCCAATGAACTATTTAGGGTATCCCCAGTAAGTTTAGTTTTAAGAAAAATCTTAGTGTTGACATCTCTGGATACTAGACTTTAATAATTACATAACTTTACCTTGAGGAAAAATTCACAAAAATTGAAATTCACAAGATTTTCTGCCCAGGGAGACCAAAAGTAAGGAATATAACTGTAAACTTATGCAGATTCCTATGCTTTTTTTCCCAGTAAATCATAGAAAGATCCACATGACACCTGGGACAAGAAGTATGCTGTGTTGAAGAATATGAGGCATCATCTCAAAATTCTTATGCTGAAGTTTTAACTCCTAATTTGAAAGAATTTGAATGTGGGGCCTTTTGGAGTAATCGGCTTTAGATGAAGTTATCAAGACATAAAGGAAGGTGACAAGAAGGCCCCTCTTGGGATTAGTGCTCTTATAGTAAGAGGAAGAGACCAAAGACTTTCCTTTCCACCTGATGATATGGCGCAAAGGCGACTGGGATGGCATGGACTTTAAGTTTCTCCCCAAGAACTACTACATGCAAAGGCTTTCCGCTAGCCTGTGACAGTATTGCAATGTGGTAAGTCTCTGAAGGTATCGGACCCCAACTCCTTCCTCTCATTCTCTTTGCTTCCTGGTCACCATGAGGAGAGCAGCCTTCATCACCATATATTCCTACTACCATGTTGTGCTGCCACGAACCCAAAACAACAAGGCCAAGTAACCATAGACTGACACGTCTGAAACACTGAGCCAAAATGAACCTGTCTTCCCCACTGGGGACTGAAGCTAGCATCTGCCCACGGAAATACGCGCCCAACCCCAGCTTTGTCTACTTTAAGATAGGATTTGAGCAAGTCACCACGTTGCCCAGACTTGGCTCTAACTTGCAGTCCTGCCTCAGATTCTTAAACAGTTGGTATTACCGGCAGACCTTTCTTCCTTTTAGGTTCTCAGAGATTTTGTCACAACATTGGAAAACTAACACAGTACCCATCTGCAAGCCAGAAAGAGAGATCTTATCAAAAACCAAAGCCTGCCAGAAGCTTTATTTTGGACTTCCACCCTTCAAAACTGTGGGAAACAATTGCCTGCTGTTTAAAGCAGAGGTATTTTGTCTTTATGGCCTGACCCGACTAAGACAAGATGGTACTCTGATACTGAACAACAGTCAGGCTCATAAAAGTTACTCCAAATTCAGGAAGAATTATCCCGCACATTTTAGAATCTGTCAATACACATTCCTTTCTGAAAGCTATATTTTTTTTTCATGACAGCATGTACCAGAGGCTAATTATTGAAGCTATAGTAGAACATGTCATGGCAGCATAAAATTTTATGTACTTTTTGAAATCTACAGAAGAAATGACCATCAAAATTTTGGCCACTAGGGAGATGTTTCAGGTCTGTGTGCTTGAATTTTTGTTCATTTTCTTACTTTGCACATTTTGCTGAAAAGATGCTGTGGATTGTTAACTGGTGGTCAACTTGTTATGCCCAGCTGAAATGAACTATCCTGGTGCTGGGTGTGCGAGGCCCACCTGAGAATTGCTGCCAGCAGCATAAGAGGCAGAATGGAAGAAGCTGTTGATAGGCTGTTAGGAAAGCTGCTCGGAGAAGCTGTGGAAGCTATTGGAAGCTACTCATTCTCTTGGGCTGTTTTGCTGAAGGGCTTTGTCATGCTGCCTTTTCTGATAAATTTGGATACTCTTGTCAGAGGAGGAGGCTCTGGACCCTCACTGTTGCTAAGAATGGCTAGAGCTCATTTGAGGGAAGCCCTGGTCCTCGTCGGAACGTCGCTTGCTGGCTCCAGAGGGGAAGATGATGCACTGCTCAGCCTTGTGAGGAAGTTTGTCATGTTGGCTTTCTTGATGGGAACTTAGCTGTCCTCACCATTGAGGAGCTCAGGACCTCACTGTTGCTAAAGATGGCTGTGGTACTTTTCTGGAGAGCTCTGGTGCTTACTTGAGTATTGCTTCCTGACTCGAGTTCAGGTCCCTCAGCCTGCTAGCACAGAGCCTTATTCCCACTGGCAGAGACTTCCTAGCTTCCACACTTACCTTTGGGTCTTTCCAGCACAGATCTGTGAAGCAGGCCTGCATGAGACATTGTCATAGGCTTTAGACCTCCAGCTGAAGTTGTGAGAGATATTGTTATGAGCTCTAGGCCTTCAGCTGGACTTGTGCAGGACATTGCTGTGGAACTAATGCCTTCAGCTGAATTCTTTGGTCTTTAGTGAATGGACAGATTTCCTGCATTGTATGTATATGATTCTTTGGGTGATTTATTATAAAATAATCTTATAAATTGTGTCCTGTATTGTATTGTTCACCTTGCAAAAAACCTAAACCATGACAAAAGACTAAAAGGAAATAAATGTCAACCCTATTATTAAGATATCAGGCTTTGTTAGAAGCAGTTTAAAGCTCTGGGTGAAAAGAGAAAATGTTTAAAAAAAAAAAAAAAAGAATGTTGACATTCTGTGTTTGAAATATAGAGTTGGCTTTGCTTCGATGATCACTGTTCAGCCTTGGGATAATGAGTCCAATATTCTCAAAACCTCTAGAGCACTTGATAATGAAGAAAGATAAAGAAAGTTAGACTTTTACAAAGTCTCTAGAAAGAAGTCAAAATACCAGCAGGCCACAAAATATTTATCTGTGTGTGTTCCTTCAATGCAACCATGTAATCATTATCAAACATGCTACATGATTGGCATATCTGAGCATAGTTTGCGAAGTGGGCCCAGTGCAGCCCTGGAGTACAGCAGGAACTTGATCAGAGCAACTCAAGGACCCTGAGCTCACTTCTGAGTGAAGTCCTTGGTTTTAAAGTATTTTTTTTTTTTTTTTGCAGAACTGGGGATTGAACTCAGGCCCTTGCCCTTTCCAGGGAAGCCCTTATTCCACTGAGCCATCTCTCTGGCCCCTTAAAGTAAATTTGATCACACTCAAAGGTGACTAGTAACATTCTACTGCTGCTTCGTGAAAAAAAGTTATCCCTGAAAATAAAGCATCCACTGACCTAAAACAAACCAGTTTGCAAACCACAAGGAAAGGGAATGAAAATGTGCCAAGTAAACCAACACCATACGACACTTATTTCGATTTCATGGATGCATAGGACATGCTCTCCAGGCATCTCTGATCCAGGTGATTCTCCTTAGTTTCCAACTGTTCATTTCTGGTGTGTAGGAAAACACTGCCATATTCCCACTGAGAATAGCATCTGAATTGTTAAGTGACAAGTTTTCCACAAGGATCCAGCTGCACCGAGTTCTGTCATGACTCCACCAAGGATTCCACCAAAAACTAGACGAACTAAAATTTTGAAGGAGGATGTTGTTATTGCTCAGAAAATATATAGCATAGTGGTGAAATGATAAGAGAAGAAAATAAAGTTCTCAGTGGCAATGTTTCTTCCAAGGGCTTGACTGGATTATAAACCAAGTAAATTGGAGGTCTTTAATTCAGAGAACAGGAAATGAAGGAAATTTGCCCTCATATAAAAATAATATCACATCCTTCCTGTGCATGCTTTAAAGATAAATACTTTACTTGTTTATGGTGATTTAAGTACCCTGCACTATTTTTCTTTGGAATAACTCTTACCGTGGGCTGGGCCACCCTCTCGCTGATAAGCCTCTGCATCTGGCTCATTGGTTTTTCACAATTTCATCTTGGGTGGTCAGGGAGCTCCAGATTCAACTTCAGGTAGAATCCACAAGGAGCTAAGGAGCACCCAAACTGAGCCCTAGTGTCAGGAGCCCTGTTCTCTGAGTTCAGAGATGCTGCGGACAGTCTTCAAGGGGAAGGACACTGAAGAACTGCACAGTCCTGGTTGATGTTTATGAAGTTCCTCATACTCCATCACACAGGGTGAAAACAGAAAGCCAAGCCCTGAGAGACTCCTCCAGGTACCTCAAGTACAGGGGTGCAAGTCCAGGGTTCCTATCCACCAGCAGCTTCAGAGCCACTGAGCACAGCACCAACGGGTCACAGTGGTGCTACATACCTCTTAGGAGCCAGTACTCCACTAAGTGCTAAGCAGGTCAGAATAGATGAGGAATGAGGGGCTGAATGCCTTACCTAGAGATGGTGAGTCCTGGAGAGTTTTCTCATATGTTTTGGACAGTTCTGTTCCTTTAGTTCTTATATCCAGGTCTATAGTCCATTTTGAGTTCATTTTTATGGAGAAATGACATAAAAATTGAGGCTCATCTCTTTGTACAAAGTATTTTGCGGCTCCAGAACTATCTACTCAGAAGATAACCCTTTGCCTATTGGATTGTTTTGCTATCTTTTCCGAAAAATGAATTGACTCTATACATGTGACTCTTTCTGGCCTTTCTGTTCTGTTCCATTAACTTCTTTGTACCTGTTTATCTAATACTGCACTGTCCTGCACTGTCTTGACTCCTTTAGTTTTGTCTCAAGTCTTAAAATTAGGTCCTGTAAGTTTCCCTGGTTTGTCTTTGCCAAAATAGTTTTGAAGCATCTCCACATAACGTTTAAAATGAGTTTGTCCACCCCCCACAAGAAAAACACCTACTGATGCTTTGATGAAGACTATTAAATTTATAAATCAATTTGGAGAGAATTAATATCTTTATAATGTTGAGTATTTGTATTAATGAACACATAAAATTTGTTTATGGTCCCTCCACCTATATTGTCTATCTTTTTAAGTATTCTTTGAGTTTTGTTTTGGTTTTGGTTTTGGGAGAGTTTATTTTTGTTTATGTTTTATTTTTTTGGGAGAGGGTCTCAATATGCCATTCAGGCTGGCCTCAAACTTGTGGATCATTCCTGTATCAGCCTCCAAAGAGCTGAGATTACAGGTGTGCACCACCATGCTCAGTTACTGGATTGAAAAGAACAACATCTCTAACACATTGCATAAATGACGTAAAATAAATGACAAGAATTCCCAAGAAATGATGTGAAATTATAGGATGCTTAGCAACTAAAACTATAAGGGATTAAATTTTGATTGTACCAGTAGATTATTTTCAATATATATGGTACTTGGTCTTCATGTATTTCTTCTCTTTGGATTATGTAAGTGAGATGCCTGGTTTCACTTTTACTTGAGGCTGTGTCCCTTTACTTTCAATGTCTCAGTCTCTGCATTGACATCAGCTGTTTGCAGAATTCAGTTCCTGAATACCAGGAAACACCAAGGTCTCAAAACTTCACCTCCAGGCTTTTCCTAATGGAAATAAGAGCAGAATTTTCCTCTTCAGGCACACCTCCATCTGGCATGTGGTCAGTGCTAGGATTCAACAGTCCATATGCCTTGACCCAAGTGGTCAGCAAGCATGCCCACCATAAATAACACATAGAACAGCTTTATAGACACAAGGACAAGTTTCTCTTTGTAACCTTGGTATCTCTTAGAAAGAGAGCTGAACTTCAGCAAAATTTTAATGTGCACAGAAGTTGCCTTCAACTGCCCACACATGCATTTGCTGAATTCCTAGTCATCTCAGGCAGTTCCTCCCCCTTCCTAGAAACCATCCACAGAGAGCTTTCTCCCCACAGCCTTGGCCTGTCCATGCTTCAATAGTTTCTCTCCAATAAAGCCTAGAATCATGGACTTTCAGTCTTAGAAATTGTCTAACTCAATTCTCTTGATTCACAACTGGGAAAATAGAGGCCAGTGAGCACTTACTGAAAATCATGTGCCTCCTTGCGCTCCTGTAGAAATAGAGGAACTCAAGTTTTCTTCTATTCCTTGCCCTCTGCAGTTGTCACAAAATATGGTAGCGTAGAATCAATTTAAGCAATTATGTGATGATATTAATT
This sequence comes from Ctenomys sociabilis, assembly GCA_004027165.1. Lineage (NCBI taxonomy): Eukaryota > Metazoa > Chordata > Mammalia > Rodentia > Ctenomyidae > Ctenomys > Ctenomys sociabilis. Next base: position 67,519 of record PVKA01008129.1, on the reverse strand, counting down.
ATGCCAGCATGGATCTATCTCTTTTTAAATTGCAGTAGCAATTTATAAAAATTCATAGTTTAATTTTTTTTAAAATAACTATATATAGGTTTCTCTTGGTCCTACAAAATCCTTCTTTTCTCTTCTGATACACTCAAAATGGTGTGTGTCTTTTTTCTTCCCACTTAAATACATTTTTTTTTACAATTCAACATTTTACTTTGCCATCTCTGTGAATATTTTAGTAGAAATTAGTGATGAATATATTCCATTATCTTTTTTTTCATGTTCTAATATCTTTAACTAAACAGAGATCCCTATAACATGTCATTAGAGACCATTTCACCCACTGCTCTGTTTGGCTGCCAGCCTCTTATCTCTCTCTTCAGCAATGGTGAGGTGGATTCCTTTTCCTTATGGAAGAGAAATCCACGGCTTGCTGCCTTGGCTGATGACGAAGATGTTAGAGAGCCACGTGGCAAAGCTGTTGATATTGGCGTCTTTCACATGAACCACATCAAAGGAACCAGGATGCTTCTCTGTTGGTGATCACTCCAATTCTTCCCAAGTTAGCACCTCCGGTCACCATACACAGGTTACCAGTGTCAAACTTGATGAAGTTGGTGATCTTGCCAGATGACAAATCAATCTGGCGGTGTCACTGACCTTGCTGAGGGGGTCAGGGTAGGGAATGGTGCGAGCATCATGGGTGACCAGGTGAGGAATCCCTTTTGTGCCCACAAAGATCTTCCTCACTTTGCACAACTTGTTCTTGGCTTCCTCAGATGTAATCCGATGAACAGCAAAGTGACCCTTGGTGTCATAGATCAGACGGAAATGCTCTCCTGTCTTGTCAATGCTGATGACTTCCATAAAGCCAGCAGGATAGGTTACATCAGTTCAGACTTTGCTGTTAATCTTAATGAAGCACTGCATGCAAATCTTCTTTACTTCATCTCCTGTCAGAGCACACTTGAGCCTGTTATGTAGGAAGATGATGAGAGACAGACATTCTCTTAGCTTATGGGGACCAGTGGATGGACGAGGAGCAAACACACCGAGCAATTTATCTACCATCCAATGCTTTGGAGCTACTACTCGCTTCAGATGCTTCTTGGGACCACGAGCCATGGCTGAGCTCTACTCAACTTCACCGTCCTCACTCCGAGACGCATGGTTCCTTAGCACCCAGGTTATTAAGATAGTAAAAACTCTGGTGGTTGCTCATTTGATGATTATCTTTTTCATTTTTAATTAACTATGTTTATGGAATACAAGGTGATATTTTGATATATGGGTACATTACAGATACAAGGTAATTAACATATGTTCCCTCACATATTTAACATTTTGGTGGTGAGAAGATTTGAAATCTTCTGTCCTGGCAATTTTTAATTATGTAATATATCATTACTAACTATAGTCAGCCATGATACATACAGGTAATTAATGATTTTAATATTTAGAATTTTGTTGTTGAGATTTTTTTTAAAGAATTTATAGTTACCTGGTATTGGCAATTGAGCTTTCTTATCTGCTTGTTGACTTCCCATATTGGAGATGGGCCACACAATTGGTCAGTGTTCCAGCTGATTTGTTATCTACTCAGCTCCATGTCTTCTTCCATGTTCTCTTCACATCACAGGGAAGATGTTCAGAAGTATGTTCTTCAGAATTCTTCTTAACCACTGTTCTGGATTAAATTCTATTGATAAAGGGAGTTCCCACTTGGGAGTCTGAGGAAGGAGGATTTCCAGCACATTTGAACCCAGCTACATAGTAAATTTAAGGCCATCTTAAAGGATCTGAAATTTTATCTCAAATGAAAATAATAATAATAATTCCTTGCATTGAAAAGGATAAGGAAATATGCAGTAACAGAAGGAGAAATAGCACTGATAGAATGTTTTGTTTAAGAGTCTAAGACTAGCCTGCCTATGTAGTGAAAGCCAGTATCAAAAAGCAAAATTTTGTTTAAAAATCAAATATGGTGGTTCATGCCTATAATCCCGGCTACTGGGAGCCTGGATAAAGAGAATCATAAATTCAAGAACATCCTTTGCAATTTAGCAACACTCTGACTCAGAATAAAGAATAAACAGGTATAGTGGTACACTCCCAAAATCCCAGCCCTTGAGAAGCTGAGGCACAAAGATTGCCATGAGTTCAAGATCAGCCTGGGTTACATAGTTAGTTCAAGGCCAGCCTGTGTTACATAGTGAGTTCAAGGCCAGCCTGAATTTCACAGTGAGACCCTGTTTCAAAAAAGGAAGAAAGAAGAAAGAAAGAAAGAGAAGAGAACACCCATAAGATTGAAAAGCCAACAGAAAAGTAAAATTACTATTATCTGACAGTTGGTGCAAATGGAAACATGTAAGAGTTTATTGCAGTTTCTAGGCCAGCTCCTGTATGTTATCTGCTGCCCAGCTTGAAGAATACCTCTAAATAAAAGACAAATTTAATACCTGGATCAAGTGGGATCATTATTATCCACGTCCCATGGGCTGTCCTTCTAACTCTACCTTTTAATTTTCTTTCCCCAAAGATTATTTTGATTTAACGTCTTGATAATCTCATGACAACACTGTAGAGCCCATTCTGATGTTTTGGGGATATTTCTGACGATAGTGTGTCCTATATAAAGATCCACTCAGAAATTTCTCTCAGACTTATTTGATAAAGGGGACACCTACACATCTAAGACATTGGTGAGTTGATCAATTAAACAAGAAGAAAATAAGAAAAGATTTTAGGTGTGAGTGGAACCATCTGGGAACCACTGGATCCTTTTTTCAGCCAGTGCCCAGTCCTAGCAGTGTGTGTGTGTGTGTGTGTGTGTGTGTGTGTGTGTGTGTGTGTGTGTGTGTGTAGCTTGCTCCATCAGATAGGCCCTGTGTGGAACCCTGCAGCAGAACTCCCTGCAAACAGGCTAGAGGCAAAACTCACCCTGCTAATCCAGGAGCAGAACATCTTGCCAGAGTGGCATAGTGGGTTCACCTCCAAGGGCTGCAGCAGAAAGGTGGAGCACAGCAGCCAGACCCAAGCCACACCCACGTAGACAAGTTTAAACTTGGTAGACCCAGACCTGGTGCTAAGGTAATAATTCTACCAAAGCTCTACACCAAAGGTCAGAAGACAGTGCTATACAAAATGACAAACAGAAGGGGCAAAATGCATTCTCAGGCCCCAAGCCTACCCAGAACAAATGCAGGAGACAATAGCATAGAAAAAACTGGAAATCACATACCTGAAATTTCTGAAATAATAGGGTCTGAAGTAAAGAAACAACTGCAGAAAGGTATAGAAAAAATCAGATCAGAAATAATTTCTAAAGTAAAAAAAAAAAAATGATAACTATAATGAAAGAATTACTAAAGTTTCTGAAGAAGACACTGATATAAATATAGAGAATAGAAAAATGATGGAATCCTTGAATGAGCAATATAGGAAAGAAATAGAACGCATGAAGCAGATTCAAAGAGATATACAGAAAATTAAAACTATAATCACAAGCTCACAAAACTGTTTGAATGAAAGAGAAAATAGACTTTCAGACCTTGAAAACACCATTGCAGGTAGTGAAAAGATATCTCTTAAAACAACTTGGACACAGGAAAAAGTAATTGAACATCTGCAAGATGATGCAAAGATGAACAGTGTAAGATTAATAGGTATTTATGAGAAAGAAGGAGTCAATACAAATGCTATAAAAAGAATATGGGCAGAAATAATAGCAGAAAACTTCCCAAATATTGGGAAATAATCTGAAATTTGGATAACTGAAGCATACACAACTCCAAATAACATCAACACAATTAAAACCACACCCAGACATATAATAACCAAGATCCCAGAAATTCAGCACAGGAACAGCATACTAAAAACTACTAAAGAAACAGATCATATTTAAATGAAAACCCATCAAAATAATGGCAGATCTCTCTTCACAAACCATCAAGTCAAGTGGAACATGGAGCAAGGTACTACAAATCTTGCAAGAAAACAAATTCTAACCCAGACTGCTATACCCTGCAAAACTCTCAAGTTTAATGGAGAAGTGAAATACTTCCATGAAAAAGAACAACTAAAGAATTTCATGACAACAGCCAACCCTACACAGACTACTAGAAGATATTCTAGAGATGGATCGAAATAACCACGACTCCATGAGTGAGAACAGACAGAGCCCACAAAATAGGGAAACAATTAAACACAGGAGAAGAAGAGGTATGCAACAGCAGGTAAATAACATGTCAAACATAAGTCAGTACATCTCAATTATAGCCATCAATGTAAATGGACTAAATTCACCCATTAAAAGAAATACACTGTCAGAATGGATTAGGAAGCAAAATCCAACAATATGCTGTACAATAGTTCATCTATCAATTGACTGGTTTATTTTCAGTTTCATCCAGCAGGCAATTTCAATAGTTCTATGATTTGTGCCTTAGGAACAGTTGTTTTAATGAATCATAAATATTGCTTTGTCCTGGCTTTATGGCTTGTTAATTTAGAAAGAAATTTTCTACAAGATTAGAATTCAGTGTACATGCTGCCAAAGTCCTTATTAATTTGAATGTGGGGAAATTAGAGAAATTATGTACAAAAAAAAAGAAAAGGTACTTTATACTATTCACCTTATTTTTGGAATATATCTATAAAATAAACATTTGTGTACATTGCTCTCAAATTCTGTAATTATTTTAAAGAAAAAGTCATTTAAATCACATTCCTGTTGTTAAATGGTAAATTCTCTTCTAATTCTAGAGATGTATATAAGAAAACTAAGAAATCTTATTGGTAAATATCACTTTTTTGTGTTATGCTCCAGATATTTCTCTCTTTTCCTGAATTGTTCTTTAAAATAATTATTTAATTGATCTTCATTTGGCCTCTGATCTGCTTCCTGAGTTTGAATTTTTTAATATGTAGGTTTGGATTTTGGTAATGTAGCTTTTACTGTTTTCAATGTAAAAAATATGTGCACTTGTATTCATCATTCTTCTGTTTTCTATACTGCTGTGGTCTGAAATTTCACACTTCTTGTTTTTTATTAAATTCTAAAGTCCTATGAGTAGGCTGCAGATCACTTTGTTTCTGTTTTGTTTTGTTTTTTTCAGTACCAGGGATTGAACTCAGGACCCTGCGCCTGCCAAGCAAGCACTTACTCTACTGACCTATCTTCCTGGCCTTCAGATCACTGTTCTTGATCCTTCATTTTATTTTTTAATTCAATGAGACTTTCTGATGTGTGTATATGTGACATGTATGACAATCTTTACTGTTCTCTATGTCAAAAATTGCATGAATGTTATGAACATAATACATTTTTATTTTATATAAAAAATAAGAATAAAATTAGAAAAAGAAAAGATTTTAGTAGCCAATGGTATCCTCCTTTGTATATTTTCTTCTAGTCTTTGTGCCATACTATTTCTATGAAATTAGTAATGTGTTTATTCTATTACCTTCATTTAAAATTATGGTGAGAATTTCCTTGTCATAAAGTAACAAAATGTCTTACAATATTATATATTGTTTAATTTCTTATGTACCAGAATTATTTATATACTCTATCACTACTGGATATTTAACTTCATTCCAATTTTTTATCTAATAAATATAATTGAAGTTCAAAGTTACATATAATTCTTTAGAAACTCCTCTAAAAGTTTTCTTAGTATATATTCCTGCAAGTAAATATTAAGACCAAAGTGTTGGAGGCAGCTGAGTTAATGGAAGACAAGATGCCTTGGAAATGTGGGGTTAGACAGGCACCTCCACTGTGGGCCAGACTTCAAGACAAAAGGTCAAACAAATGCAGCCACGTACCTCCATAGGGATGGCCTCAGGGATTGATATTCCAAAGAGGTGTCAATCACCTTGAAGAAAAACAGGAAGAGTCACTAACTCAACCCCCTACAGGAAAAGCCACTGTTCTGTATTTATGCCTGCTTGTACATGACTTGCTTTACCATTAGATCCAGATTTAATCAATTTTACCTGAGAAATATACATACACTCTTGTGGGTTGACCATAGATTTGTCCCACCTCATGCCCACACTGAGAGTTCCCATGTTTTTGAACCCTGGGCCCACCTCACCTCATGGTTTTGCTCTATAAAAATCCATAGAAAAGGCTGGCTCCTGATCAACCTTTAGGACCCCTGCTATCTCTCTGTGAGGACAGAAACTTTCTTTCCCCCAATAAATATATTCTGCTCTTAATCTCTATTGTTCATAAAATTCATTCTTCAGTTTTAGAGAACACAATCTCATACTGACATAGGATAAAAATGATCTGGGTGGATGACCTCCAAATGATATAAGGGAAAAATGAAACTCCTGACCTGAAAAGTACCTGGGATGAGTTTGTGTTCTCTAAAACCAAAGAATGAATTTTAGGAGCAAATGGAAGTTATGAGCAGAATACATTTTTGGGGAAAAAGAAAGCTCCTGTCCAAGAAAGCAAGAGGAGGGGGTCCCCAAGTGGATGGTCCCCAGGAAGCTATCTCTTCCGGGGGCTTTTAAGAGAGGAAAACCAGGTGGTGAGGCAGGTCTAAGGTGGTGGTGAACATGGAAGCTCACTTAGGTAGGCATAAGGTGGGACAAAACAATCATCACCCAGTGAGATTACAAGTACCATTGCTCAGGTAAAATTGATTAAATGGAAGTCAAATGAGGAAGCAAGTCACATGGCAAGCCAGCACAAATACAGAACAGGGTCTCTTCCTGTTGGGGGTTGGGTTAGTGACTTATTTGGGATCTTTCAAGGTGATTAAGAATATCAGCCACTGATGCCCATTCATAGAGAAGTATGTGGCTGCTTTTGTTTACTCTTTTGTCTTGAGGTCTTGAGGTCTGGGGAGTATGTGTCTCTTCCAAAGTTGCAAAGTCACCTTGTCGTCCATGCTGTCTCCTTGAGGGCCTGGCCCTGTATGACTGCCTATAATATTTCTATCTAATTCAGCTGCCTACAACAATACCAGGCAGGTAGCAGCTTGGCAGTTTCTTTTCCCTATATCAAAAGGACATATATGTATAAAGAAGGTATCTTTTATTCCTATTTCACTTAGTAGAGTAGCTAACTGAGTGACATTCTGATATAGATTCTGGAGATGTTTCTTCTCAACCGTCATCACCTTTCTAGATATAAAAGTTCCTGCATTCACTCTCAGAGAATCTCAGAGACATTGAGAATAGTAATTACCAGAAGGTAGGCTGTTACCATACCTGGAAGGTTAATTCTAGTGTGGAGAACAGCTGTGTGGATCATGGCCATAAGCTGCATGTTATAACCATTACAACAGAAACTCAGTAGACCGCGGACCCTGATGGGCCTGCAAGTCACTTCCACTGCCAGCAAAAGATGTACTCAATTTACAATAAACTGAATTTTGTCCTTCGAGTTCCAGTGTGCTTCGATCCTACCATATTTTTGATGATGCAATGTCATATATGTTTGTGTAAGCTGCTTCAAACTCATTAGGTAATGCATATAAACACACACACACACACACACACACACACCGCTATAGAGCCAAAGTCAACAAACTACATATTGCAAGCCAAATCTGGTATTCATCTTATTTTTGTAAATTGTTTGGCTAGAATATATCTATTCATTTCTGTATTGCTTTCTATTACAACTGCAGAGGTGAATAATTGCAATAAAGACTTAATGTCCTCCAGACTTCAGGTATTATCATCTATTCCTTCACAGAAAAAAAGTTGCTACTCCCTACTATAGAGGGCAAGTGACAGCTACTGAGCGAGGTTCTTACACACTTCCCTATTCATCTATTGAGCTTGGTGAACTCCTAATAACTTATTGCTTCCTTGTAAATGTTCTGTATAATATGAATGCCTCGCTGACACATTTGGCTTCCTTGATTTCAGACTATTTCCTCCACTAGCCACAACTCACTCAGCTCATTTGTTCAGTTCCCAGTTTGTAGGCACGTACTATCTTTTCATCTTTCAAAGTAATAATAAACATGCCTAATGGCAAATAAAGAAAGAAACTATTTCCAAATGCCCGGTGAACAGCACTATGGACATTTCTCTTTCTCTTACCCCTTGGATATATTGTGCTGTATCTGTGTGGCCACACCATTTGCATCAGAAAAGACCCTACAAACCCTGGATTACCTCATCTCAATAGAAACAAAGGGAAAGAGGAATTAGGCTGGAAGGAAAGCTAAAGCAAAGCCATCCTCAGTGGCACTGAAAGGACTTAGAAATAACAAAGTATATGTTTTTTTTTTAAATGTCCCCTTCTTTCAAAAGATTACTGTGAGACTATCTTTAGAGACCTAAAAATTGCACTAAATACAAAGGAAGCTAGAAAATATTATTGAAAATTAAAAATCAATTGAAATTCTAAACTGTAAAATATTTGCTTAAATCAAATTACATAGAACAAGGGAAAACAGCCATTCAAGAAACATAAAATTGCAAGGTACTTGGTCTCCGGGTTAAACAACTTGTTAATCACTGTTCTCCAACTGACGTAATAAGGACGTACTTGCGTGTATTTATTTACAAGACCAAATACATGATTAATAAAAAGACGCAGTTTAAAACACCCTCTTCATGTTTTCATTAGACAAGTGGACCCAGATTTGTGAATAAAACTCGTCAAAAGAGGTATGAATCACTATTAACTTCCTGCCTTGCCCCTTTCAAAGCTTCTCTCCCCAGTGAAAATACAGAAAAACTTGACAATTAGAAAACTGAGTAGAAGACAAGCACTTCGTTTTTGTTTTGATTTGTTTTTATTTTTTTAAGCTTTCATACAAAGCCTTCTTAACTAACTGCTCATATGTCACTTAAGTCCTTTATGGAGGTACAAAACAGATTCATAGCTTCATACAGAGATAATTTTAGAAAGAGCCCATTTCATTTAAAAGAATGTGGAGCTTTTTGCCAAGCCTAAAACTGATGCTTTCATTGGTATGTTGACTTTTCAAAGGTGAGACATCTTTGCTAGTTTTAACTAGAGTCTTATATGGGGAAAAAAAGAGCTCCTCTGTCTTCTTTTACCTGAATTACTGTGATCCTGCTGTTTGATGAAACCCAGAGGTTGCTTCAAGCAAAAAATAATTTTCAGAAATTCACATAGTGTTGAAAGATAGATGCATTTTCAGGTCTCCATATTCAGGAGCCCTTCCCAAACCAACATCTATCCCTTTGCCTTTTTTTTTCTTTTTCTTTCTTCTATGTACTCTGGGAATTAAATATCCAATTCATTTTCTCCCATTCCAGTACTTTTATGAAGTGAAAAGTTCAGCATTTGGGCATAAGTATAAAAGAAGTGTGTGTCCGGGCTCTCTGTTCTTTTTAGTACCTCCTTCTTCACCTTTGCTCTTTCCTTCTAGGAATCCATTATCACACACTGGGTCCTATATTTTTTAATGGTTACAATTACCCAAAGACTTGGTGACTTAAAAGAATAAACACTTATTATTTCACATGGGTTCTATGGTTCAGGAATTTGCCTGTGGCTTAGGTTGGTGGTTCTGCTTTGAGTTCTCTGATGAAGTTGTAGTCAAGAAGTGAGCTGGAGCTGCAAACCTCCAACAGCTTTCCTGGAGGTTAAGAATCTGCTTTTTAGAAGGTTCATTCACCTATTAGTGCTACTTATTATAGCAGGGGCCCCTGGGTTTTACCATGAGAAACTCTCCGTAGGGCTGCTTGAGTATCCTCACAATATGGCAGCCAGCTTCTGGGAGCCCTCCCAGTGTGGGTAAAGTCAATACTTCAGGGTCTTTCATGACCTACCCTAGAAAGTCACACTTGGCTATATTCCATGATATACAATTTCTTGTACAAGTAACCCTTATTTGGAGTGAGAAGGGACAACACAGAATGTGACAAACAGAACTTAACTGCCCCAAACCTTGTACCTTGGACTTTCCTTATCCTTCTTATTCTCTCTAAATGGCCTCCCCACAGAAAGCATATCTGCGGGAGCTTATCCTCTTCATTCCTTGTTCTTTCCTAAGTGTAGCTTTGCTGATCTGATAAATTAATTTTGGCTGGCAGGTTCAGAGAATGTTCCAGGGAGAAATTGTAGCTTCTATCATACACTCTCTTTCCTCAAAGAACAAAAGAGCCGAGGCCTTGACTGTGCAGTAATTTCAGTAGAGGAAATATCAGGTATGCTGCAAAGACATGGGGAAAGGTCCCGTTATTTAACTCTGGAAAAATCTCTCCATGGAAGCAGATAATTGCTTCAGCAACTCCCAAGTCTAAGTCTCTAATTACAATTTGGGCAATAGAATAACTCCAATCCCAACAAGTGTTACTTTAGCACTCACTTCCTACAAATTCTTACACATGCTTAGAGCTCAACAGACAGTACGCATTCAATAAGTGCTAGTTAAGTGAAAGAAGAAAAGTTCAGACAGCATTCATCTCTTAATAAGTTATAGCTCTGATGCACTCACACACCTATTTTTATAAAAATTCAAGAGGTAAGGCTGGGGAGATACCTTGGTGGTCTAAGTGCCTGCCTGGCAAGTGAAGATCCAGGTTCTCTACTCGATACTGCATCCCATGCTGGCCCCTGAACAAGGTGTGGTGGTGCATGCCTATAATCCCAATACTTGAAGGCTGAGGCGGGAGGTTGAGACCAGAGGATCACTATGAGTAGGGCCTGCATAGCAAGACCCTGCAACAAATAAATAAATAATGGCCAATTTTTTATATACCCCTACTTTTTTTTCACTCCATAGTAACTTTCATCTCTCTATGAAAGTCCTTTCTTTCTTTCTTTCTTTCTTTCTTTCTGTTTTTCTTTTGTACTAGGAATCAAACTCAAGACCTTGTGCTTGCTAGGCAAGCATTGTGCCAATAAGCTATACCTCTGGCAGAGATCTAAGCTTTAAGGAAGGATTTTAACGAAAAAGAAAAGTATCCTCACGCCTATTATATGACCAGTAAGTGTGCAGTATCCAAAGGGGGAACAAAACATCCATAAACCACAGACTTAGTGTTTGCAGAATGTTAGAAGCACAATACACTGAATACTACACAATACACACAATACACATGATTACTCAAAGCAGAGCACCACTAAAGTCCTTTAGAAAGGAAGATGGAAAAAAATGAAATTCAATTCCATTGGATTACCAGTAAAATTATTTAATTTTTATGTCAATCAGTAAGAAATAATTGCTATTTAAATCTTTACATTTCATAACAAACTTTTTTTTTTTGTGATACTGGAGATTGAACTCAGAACCCTGAGCTTGCCAGACAAGCACTTATTCTACTGAACTATCTCCCCAGGCTCTCATTGCAAACTTTTAAAATCATTTCAATTCTCTTGTTTTTATATGATTATAAGCCTTTTTTTTTTTTTTCAGGACAGGGTGTACAGTATATGTAGGGTCTCACTGCATAGATTGAACTCATAGTAATCCTCCTATTTACAGCCTCCCAAATGCTGGGATTACTGGCACGCACCACCATGCCCAGACTGAATTGCCATCTCAGTGTGCCCTGGGGGTGGGGCTGGCACAGCAGGCCTGGGATTGACTCCTGGCCCCTGCATCTGCCTAAACAAGTTCTTTAATCTGCTCAGCTATTTGGCTAGCCCAATAAGCTTGTCTTAAATCTCAAATTTTTGGAATTTTACTAATTTCATTCCAGTTTTGTTCTGGAACTATGAAGGATGCAAAAAGAGAAAAAGCCTAACATTTCCTTGTTCTTGTAGAAGGTTCCTCAAATATTGTCATGCATTTGGATCATGTGGAGAGCCTGCTAAATAAAATACAGAGCCCTTGCCTTGGACTTTCTGGGTTAACAGGGCCAAGTGGTGCTTAAGAAATTTTAATTTGAATAAATTCTCGGATGATGCTGATGTAGCGGCCCAGGGACTGCACATGGGAACCACCTCTGCAAGATGTATCTCCAGTCCAGTAGAGGAGCTCAAGGAGTAAGAATTCTGAAGAGAGAGTGATCCCACAAGCAGAAGACATTAGAAGAAGAGACAAGGAGAAGCTACCTCTCACTGGACAAGAAGGAAGAGCGAAAGAAGCATGGCAGGCATTAATGCACATTTGTGTTTCTCTCAGCAACCAAGACACTAGAGGTAGCTTCTCTGGGGGACAGGAGCAGATGCTGCATTGGAAAAAGAGCACAAGGTCCAGGAGGTAGAGAGCGGTGCAGTAGAGATTAAAGGATTCTGGGTTTTAAGAGCCACTGAAGGTTTATACTACAAAAAAAAAAAAAAAAAAAAAAAAAAAAAAAAAAAAAAAAAAAAAAAAAAAAAAAAAAAAAAAAAAAAAAAAAAAAAAAAAAAAAAAAAAAAAAAAAAAAAAAAAAAAAAAAAAAAAAAAAAAAAA
>PVKA01008129.1:0-55084 GCA_004027165.1 Ctenomys sociabilis | reverse complement strand
CAGTGAAAATCAGTAGGAAGGGACAGAAACAGAAGGAGCCAACAGGACTTAGCTGACAGGAAGTTTGATGGAAAATGGGGAGATGGGAGTCGAGGTACACTGAGGGCATGACTTGGAGAGAAAGCATCACAAGACATTAGCTGCTGGTCCAGGCCCCAGTGTTTCTGCTGATAATACAGTATCAGAAGGTACTGAGTTTTAGGGAGGAATGAGCAAGTCTATTTTGGCAAGTTTCAACCTTTCCATAATCTTCCAGGGTCAGGATTTCAAGTCTGAATCTCATTTGTGTCCAAACCCATTTAAACTCTTTAAAAAGTGATTTCCTGTTTTAAGAAGGGGAAAAAGGTATATTTTTTAAATTATTCAGAGGGCTTAAATACTTCTTAGACATCAAAAACTCTTTAAGAAATAATATTTTGATGATTTAAGTAAAATTAATCAAAAACATATGGATTGAATTTCCTTTCAAATGCACATCGTGTTTGGAAAAGAAGGGCAAGACTGCTTCAAAAAAAATGAATTTGTTCTTTTATCAAATCCAAAGATTTGAAAAACTCTTCAAATAATCAGAATCTCACCATGCTTGTCCTCCCCTGGTTTCTGTGCTATTGAATATCAAAAGTCTTTCAGGCCATTTTACTTTTTTAGTCAATGAATTATGACCTGGGTTTCAACAAGGCATGATATTTACACGCTGTTTTGACCATGTGAATCTGAAAAACAAGGTATTGCAGTTGCATCTGACGAGTGTCCTAATGAGCCCTGAGTACACACCCATGAGCACCGACTGCCTGTAGTGATCTAGGCGCATGGTTTTGATCTTTGCCCAAAGATATTATTCTGAATCAAGCTTCTTACCTGAAGAGCTATGGGAATGGGACTAGCTTTCCAACCGTGGCTCATTTAGCATCCTCACCATCAGCCTGTATATGTGAGCACACACACACACACACACACACACACACGTACATCTATGCTAATGAAGGAGAGAGACAGAGAGAGAAATTTGTACGGTTCCATTAACTCCCCTTGCACCATGTCATCTCCCAAACCCCAGAGTGAGTGGGAACCTATGACACCCATGCTGCGGCACACTATTCGTATCACTGAAAGCCCCAAAAGATTCACCATCATGGCCATAGGTTATCTTCCCAGCCTCTTAATCTCTACTTCCCTGATTGTTGCAGTTGTAGTCCTTCAAATCCCAGCTTCTCCTCTACACAAATAGGGAAATGGGCTGTACATTTGATAAACAAATGCATGTTTTCTTCACGCCTGAGTAGTAGAAGGAACTTAGATCAGCATCCTTGCATCATCCTAAGGAGAGTTCCCTCACAATGCTGGGCAGCAGCCAAGCCAAAATTAGAGTACAAGTCTCCCAGCCTCCTGTCCCAGGATTTTTTCATGAGCCTATGTAGTCTCTTGAACACCTGCGCTTCACAAGTGGCTGTATGGCTCCTGACTGACTGTCCATTTCTTTAAAACAAAAGGAACAATTTCCCAGAATAGTTGTTCATCCTTTGCTTTCACTGGTCATCATTTGTTCTTGAATTTCTGCAGAAACTATCCCAGCTAACACGCTTGTGGACAATCTTCCTCCAGAATGGTGAGAAACAAGTAGCACTGCTCAGAAGAGCAACAGTCACTCAGTGCTCACACCCCAGCTCATGACGTCGTGCTTATGTGTAAGACCTTACCTCTGCTAAACAGCCACACTCAGTCTAAAGCAATCATTTGCAACAGAGATGATTTTGTCCTCCAGGAGATGTTTGTCCGTACCCAGAAACAGTTTGGTTTTCTTTACTGGGCATGCCACTGACATCTAACGGGCCAAGGCTGAGGGTTCACTTAGCATACATCATGCAGTGCATAAGTGAGGTCTCCAGAACGAGAAGTTATCAAACCCCAAATGGGCACAAAAGTCAAGCCTGGGGCTCTGTTTTAGGAGCAGTGTTGTTATATATGTTCATTTGAGAATGTCATTGTACCTGTAAGTTTGAGTTCAGGACCCTTCTGTCTTGCAGCTGCCTTTATGTGCCAGGCAGCCTATTGGGTATGGATGTTACATCTGCGATCTAACCACCTTACTACCTAGAAACACAAGGTGTGTTTGCCTTGCAAACTTCTAGATATGGCAAAAAGCAGAGGAGAGTCTTAAGCCAGAGATACTCCTGAGTGTGTTACATGATAGACAACTGAAGCCTTTCGCCCACTCAAAAGACAAGATGTGCCTAACTCGTCCTTGGGCTCAGAGAGAGCCATTTGGACACGGTGGGAGAACTTTTAGAAGATGAATGCGGTGTCAGTGCCCCAGCGCCATCCAAAAACAACTACACAAGCATCTGTAAGGAATTTTTTGCAAAGTGAAAAATCACCACATAGTTTCTTTTGTTGTTGTTGTTGTTGTTGTGCCAAAAAGAAAAAAGCAAACTATGTTTCAAATATTTTAAGGAAGAAAAATCTCCCTTTGATACCCTGTCTCTTTCACTTTTCACCAAAATGTCATGCTGTTAGTCTGGGTCCTCTCAGGAACATATCAAAAGCTTCTTATATCAGTGTTATTTCTCCTTTTGACACATTCTTTGAACTTAAGTCAGTCTGGCTGGTTTGTGTTAAACTCTGGGAAAGGTTCTTGGGTTTCAGACTGATGGTAGATCCATAAAACGAGCAAATGACTTTTCTATTTCCGGGAAATCTAATTAAATGTGAAAGCAAATGTACTCTGGTGTGATTATATAATAGAATAATGTTGAAGAATAAATATTAGGTTTCTGTTGTTCAGTAGGTTCTTTGAACTCTAGATTATGTCAGAAAAATACTTTCTTTCCCAAGCTAGGGGATCTGGAAACAGGAAAATAGGGAATGATAAATGTCCTGTCAAAACTATTCTGGATTCTCCACAACATAAAAAGCTAAAATCAAATGAAGGAAAGACCTCCTTTGTAGGATGAAGTAATAGTGCTCTCTCCTCCAGGTAGCAAACGTTGTATCTTAGCAGTTTTGTTTTTCCTACCGTCCCTTCCAGAATCCTCAAGCAAAAAGCCTATACAGATCTAGGTAAAAATCTGGGTCACCTTCTCAGCCCCTCCCCCTCTACCACCTTATGCTCAATTGGACTTGGCAATGGCGGACACTGCCACAAGATGGCGGTCACAGTTTATCTTTGCTTTCAGGGTCTACCTTGCTCATATCAGTGGAGATAACACAGGGATCTTTTGGAGGAGTATGTATGGAGTTGTAGCACACAACAATCTACGTTGACACCTTCCATCCCAACCCACATGCAATCTGAACAAAAACTAAGTGTCTGTTACACAGTTTCCAGACAAGTTCTCTTGTACCCATAGTGCTTCTTACAAACTCATTTTGCAACTAAAATTACTTGCCCATAGATAAAATCGGGGGAAGGGGGGATGGCTGGATAGGTGGTAGGTAGGTAGGTAGGTAGATAGATAGATAGATAGATAGATAGATAGATAGATAGATAGATAGATAGATTTTGCCAAAAAAAAATGTGACTGGGATTTACGGCTTACAATTTACAAGCTATTCCATGGTCCATCACATTTCTGATGCTCTCCCCCACCTTGGAGAAGCTACTTAGCCCAGTTACAGAGTAGGCAGGCAAGTATCTTGTGCTTTTCTGTTTTGATCTGACCAATAACCCTGTCTACCACAACTTGTCTTTTCTGCTTTTTAAAATTTGGACTATGCATTAAGGAAAATAAGGCCTTGTTCTGCCAGCTTCTATCTATGGGGAGCTCCTTTGAGTACATCAAAATCACCCTCATGCTTCCCACTGGAGCAAGAGAATCAGTTGTCAGAGACTTTTGTACAAATCAATCATTTAAAATTTTTACAAAAAGACACACAGCCATTATCCCTCTTTCTGCACACAAGCAGGTACTTATCCTGCTAACACTCTCAGGTCTCTCTAGCACTACTAAGCAAACTGGAGCATGGATGCATTAAATCATGTCCCTGATTTCCTAGCCTTAGAGATCCTGCTTAGCTGAATCCTTCCAATTGCAGTGTCCTTTTCCCCCACTATCATGCCAGATGCATCCTGTCTGGCCTTTCCTTATGATGCCACTTGGCCTGGCTGTGTCTGTGTGATCAGTGTGTCCCAGCACTTATACACACGCAGTGGATGGATAGTCGAAGAGCTGCTCTTTGGTTGAATAAGAGCACTATAGCAATGAAAGGTGTAGTTGAAAGAGGCTCAGTGCCATCTTACTAAATAACCTAAAGGAATCTGTGCTTAGTTCCCTGGTCTTCAGAACACAGGGCATAAAAAGAATAATTTCTCTGGACTTAAAACACATAGAATCACATTTAAGGATAGAACATTAAGCTAAAAGCCTACTTTGCAACTTTCAGTTTTTCTCTTGATACAGGAGACAGGAAGTTTTTCTTTTTTTCTTCAACCTTTCTTCCTCTGACAGGCAAGCAACTACCCAGGCCCAATTTTTTTTTTTTTTTTTTCTTAGCGGAGCCTGGGATTGAATTCAGGCCCTTGAGCTTGCCAGGGAGGTGCTTATCCCACTGAGCCTTCTCCCCTGCCCCCAGGCCCAATATTCTTACATAAGCAGTTTTTCTAACATGATGGTTGCAATATCTCTCTGCCTCCACCTGCAATCTCTCCAACCAGCACAGCCTAAAGAGAGCAAGGATCCTACACCATACAGGTCTGAAATTCCAACACCTGCCATTACACCTGCACTAGAATGGATGGCAACTACTTGGTCACCAAATTAAACAAATGGCTCTGGAGGGCTCTTTCAAATTAAGAATAAATCTAGAGGAAAGATATGACAGAAATATGTATATTCACTAAATACAAAAAGCTGACCTATGCATATACTAGGAAAATGCAAACCAAGACAAAAATGAAATATTTTTCAAACATCAAATGACATTTAATTTAAATAATGATTTTTAAATTTTAGGTTTTGATAAATGGAAACAAGTTAGAATATACTTATATAAAATTTTTTGGGTTTTTTTGTTTGTTCAATTGATTTGATTTCAGAGGGTTTGTGTGAGCACTCAAGATTTGGGGTTGTACAATGTTGAGACTCCAATTTGGAGTGCTTCACAGATGCTAATGTCGCTCAGCCTCTGAACAACACCTCAGCCTCACAATGCAAAGGAATCTGCACAGGAGACAATATCAGTATGTGCACACAGCAGGAGACTCAATAAGTGGTGGCCCATAATTGAAAGAAAGTCCAGAAACAGAATGTCCATTAAAACTAGTATGCCACAGCCATCCTGTGAAGTGCTGAGGCAGCCTCAAAAATTAATGAGGAGGACTTCTCATTCTCTTCTGAGACAACCTGAGGCTCACTAAACAGAAGATCAGTTGTGAATTAAAAAGACATGATCTCAGTCTTTAAGCTTTTTCGTGTGTGTGTGTGTGTGTGTGTGTGTGTGTGTGTGTGTGCGCGCGCGCACACAATGAAATGGACTTTTCTGAAGTGTGCTTGTGGTTGAACCCTGAGAAGACAACTTCAAAGCAAGACAAACAATTTCGAACAAATGTGCTCTTCATACTGGTCATCTTTCTCACTGCGGGGGAAGATGCCTCACACGCACAGCTTAAAGGAAGAAAGGTTTAACTCAGCTCAGAGTGTCAGAGAACTCAGCCCTCAGACTCTAGTTCCAAGACAAGATTATAGTGGGGCAAAGCTGCTCGCTTCGCAGAAGCCAGGAACCCAAGCACAGAGAGAAAAGAGCAGGAACTGGATATTGTCCTCAGGCCATGCACCTCTGACTCACCCAGACTTCCCAGAAGCATGCTTTCCTAATCTGCCAGGCTGACCTTCTAGTGCAGTTGAGGTGGCATCCATGAAAACAGACACATTTTCCTCTCTTCCAAAAGAGTCACACCAGGATGGGTGCCCGGACTGCCCAACCTCCTGTAGAGTGCCTTAGTCTCCTGTTTCCTTGGTGACTTTTTCTGTCTTCCCCATTTTGTTTTGTACAACTGTGAGTGCATGTACAAATGTGAAATGCAATTATTTTTTCCCTGACAAATCAATGATGAGCTTCTTTGTACATCAGCTTCTCACAGGTTGTGATAAAGACGGGACACTAGAGTCGTCACTAAATGAAGGCCTATGTGAACAAAACCAGGCTCACTCAGGCAAGTTGCTGACAGGCCGAGCAGCAGAACAACGGAATAGAAAACAGGTGAAACGGAAGAGGCCGTGAGTGCCTGAGGTCAGTCCTTGCACGTCAAGATTGAGTGGTTGTTACAGCAGACAATGAAAAGTGCTGGATTTAAGCCCAGGAAAGCCAGCTAGGCTGGGGATGTGAGCTTGGGAATCACTTACTCGTAGATGTGGAAATGATGTCAGGTGGGACAGATGGGGCTGCACAGAGACGGAAGCGGCTGGTGATCCGCGAAACTCATTCACGTAGGACAGGATCATTTCTGGTAACCATAAAGTCCACTGAAATAAGGCCCAACTGCCCTCTAGTGGAATTCAAGCCATTTTCACTGCCAGCACCAGAAACACTTCAGACTGATTCTCAAGACTGTAGGTGGAAAGATTGCTACGCTTTCTTCGAAGGGAAAAACGATCGCAAGGCGACCAGCTGACTTCCCTCCACAAGGCTCTTCACAAAATGAGATTGTCCTGTTAACTAAATTTGTTTAAATACAGTTCATTACTAACTGTGGTTTTAGATTACAAATCTACAATCCCTTTTCTGTAGTTCAGATAGCCAAAACTTTCTTAAACTAAAAAGTATTTGATAGTGTTTCTGAAATCACTTGATGGTAAAACTTGACCTGAACTCATTTGGTGACAAAAATCTGACTTAAATTTTCATGCTGTTGATATTCATTAATCTCCAGTAGTGAAACATCATACATTTCACTGAAATAATTGATTGACTCTGGATACTAATCCAGACCATTTTTACTTTTTTAAAATGTAAACTCTCTTAAAAATCTAAGATACAAAAATGTCAAATATCAACCGTCTGTGAGGTTTTTAAGCAGAAGATCAGGCAGATTTACAATTTCAGAAGCTATCATAACATTTCAATTTTTGATCACAGGGATGTTCAAAGATGGAAATTGACCATTAATTTAAACGACAGCAAAAAGGGGGGTGCAAACTCCAGTTATCAAAGATGTAACAGGAACACAATACAGAAATTTGGCAAAAGACACGAGTAAGTACTAAATTTGGCTTTCTCCAGCACAGGCACTGAATGAGTTTCAGCTGTCCTGGTCATGCATGTGTGCTTGCACACGTGTACTCATGCATGTATGCATGTGCACATGTGTGTGGGCACAAGTGACTATGTGCACACACATATAAACATATATATAGATCATGTCTGTATAGATCAGAAAATGTGCTTTCAGCACCAGTTGTCATCATTCTCTGAGTTGCAAGCCTACTTTGAAATACACAACGTGGCCTTTTTTGTGGCACCTGGAAGGCAACCAGTGGCTTCAAGATGAAGCCAAACATCTTCCTAGCCACTGGCTGCCAGAAACCCATTGAGGTGGACCCTAAATGCAAACTTTGTCCTTTCTACGGGAAGCACACAGCCACCAAAGTGGCTGTTGATGCCCTGGGTGAAGAATGGAAGGGTCATGTGGCCTGGCTCAGCGTGGGACCAGCAAGCAGGGCTTCCCCACGGAGCAGGGCGTCCAGACCCTGGCTACATGCGCCCACTGCTGAGTACACACACTCCTGCTACCGCCCAAGGAGGACCAGGGAGAGAAAGAGCAAATCCGTCCAAGGCTGCACTGTGGATGCTGATCTCAGCGTTCTGGACTTGGTCATTGCAAAGAAAGGAGAGAAGGACACTCCTCGGTTGACCGGTACTGCCATTCCTCAGTGCCAAGGGCCAGCAGAATCCACAAACTTTTCAGTCTAAGGAAGTTGATGTCCACCAGTATGTTGTCAGGCAACCCTTAAACAAGGAGGGTGAGAAACCCAGGACTAAAGCCCCCCAAGATCCAGCGACTTGTTACCCCACTTGTCCTTCAACACAAACACCGCCCTATTGCACTGAAGAAGTAGCAAGCTAAGAAAAGCAAGGAAGAGGCTGCAGAGTTTGCTAAGCCTCTGGCCAAGAGAATGAAGGAAGCCAAAGAAAAATGCCAGGAACAGATTGCCAGGAGGTGTGGGCTGTCCTCTCCCAGAGCTGCTATTTCCAGTCCAAGTCCAAGAGTCCAGTCAAAAGTAAAACACTTAGGTAACAAATAAATTAGATCTGATCTCAAAAAGAAATACACAGTATGGTAGACAGAGTATATGATCCTCTATTCTAGTCTTCTTCTTCAGATAAATGTTAAAATGTTAAGATGAGAAAAATTATAGATGGAAATTCCATACAGTGATTCTTTTTAAAAATTACAAATAGCAGGAGAGATAGCTCAGTGGCATAACTGCCTGCCTGCCAAGTTGAAGGTCCTGAGTTTGAGTCCCAATATTACAAATAAAATGCAAACAAAAAACTAAGAAGCATTTTCTACTATCAAGGAAAACAACAGTATGCTCTGAAAGGCAGCTCACAATTTCTGATGAATAAAAATCTTTGGTAGCCTCATTCCTTGTTGTCTCCTGATATTTTCATGGCTGGGGGCCAGAATCAAGTGAGGACAGAAATATTATTACAAAAAATTTGACCTGTGTATGCTCAAAACAGCCTGTTTTGAAGTGCAGCACCCTGTCCCCAAAAGCAGTAGCTTAAATTCATATAGAATGGGAAATGTTTGCACAATATTTAATTATTTGTCCAACATCTGTTCATTGCGTGGCTATGAGGCAAAGACACTGCCCTGGACACAGGGAGCAGGCAGAGCCTTCCTGACTTCTGTGCTTGTGTGCATCAGCCCCACCTTACAGATGCAAAAAGAAGACTCAAGAAGCCTGCAGAGGTGGCTGGCAAAGGAAGAGCACCTTGTCATCAGGCCAAAGCCCCAGCTCCCTCAACACTGTGTTCTCTGAAATCAGAACATCAGAAGGCAGGACCAGGACAGTTGCAAAGGGAAGCAGAACAGGGGTTCCCAAAGGCTGAGAGAGTGTACCCAGCCAGAGCTGATGAGGAACAACACAACGGCCCCAAAGAGACCAGAGAGGAAGGTTTGGGAAAAACTGTTGTCCCAAAGCCAAACATATCAACCTCCACATTAGATTATTTTTAAATGTTTTTCCACAACGGATGGGAGGACAATATTCATTTAGGGCTGGTATATGTGTTCTGATTTTTCTCCTAGGATTTGCTTAAAAGTGAACATTTGAGAAGGCTCTTCTGCTAAAAATGAGGAAGTTATCCCAAGAACAACATACCTTGATTTTATAGAGCTTATTGTTTCCTGCCGAGAGCCTCAGAGCACTTTGTGAGGGTACCACAGTTCCAATGAGCAGTAGCACCTTTGGAGGTGCTTCCAGGGTCCTTTGGCATTTCCTGAAAAGAGACAAAGGCGATCGCGGGGTCAGCAAAGGCCACAGACACATTGTGTGAAGTCTGCGTTTGTGTATATTTTATAGACAGCAGTGTAAGAGCCAGGGATGATACAGCTCTGTAAGCTTTTGGCTCCCAAGAGGAGCCAAAAAGGCAGGTAAACAAAATACCAGCTGAAAACTCCTTTCCAAGAATGCTCTGGAATATCGCACCTGGATTTTGGCCCCCAGCCACCCCAAACAGAGTATGTGGGCCTCTTGGCATGGAAACAAGAATATGCAAGGAGATATCAGGGCATGGGTGGCTCGGGGGCCTGATCGCAGGGTGCGCTCTGCTCTTATCTCTGGCTCACAGTCAGCCCAGGTGGAAGTGACTAAAATGGCTGCACACCGTGGCCTCTGGGCTGGGGAGTTTCTGCTGAGGGCCTGGTAAACAAGGATCCAGCTCCCTCAAACAAAAGACCCAAAAGAGAAACTTGGAGCAAAGGTATAACCAACCTGCCAAGAACCCAATGGGCCATGAAAAAGAAAAAAATAATAATAATAAAACCGAGAGAAAAAAGAAAGCCACTGTGGGAAATAAAACCTCCTCGTCTTAACAGACGGGTAGAGGCTGGCATAAAAGCTGCCCCTGCGGGAAACCCCTCTAGGAGCTCGAAGGAGGGCCTCTGTGTAGAAGCTGTGCATGAAGGGATGAGAAAGTCACTAGATTACAACATGTAAGGAAGGAAATGAGACACAATGAGATGTAATTGAATATATAAAAAGGCACTCATGTTTGAAGTCCCTTCATCAGCTTGGCAATAAACTTGTCCTCAATTTTCAACTTTCTGGGCTTCAATCATCCTTCTAGGTCAGGGCTGGTACTTTTGGAGGGCTGCTGTGTGCACCTGCGAGCAGCAGATCTGCCCTGCAGACTACATGCCCACAGCAGGTCCCTCGACCCTGCCATTGCGAAACAGACAATGTGTCCAGACATTGCCAAGTGTCTGGTGCTGGGCTGGAAGGGCAGAGGAAAAATTGCTCTCAGTTAGGAGATGTTGCTCTCAGATGAGAGACCAAATGCAAGAGTGAAATGGTGGGTGCTCTGGAGACCTAATCTCACCTAATCTCACTTAGATCTCTATGAGACCTAATCTCACTTCCTATCTGTGTTAGTTGGTCAAATTATTACCCATTGACATCCTCAGGGTCCTTGGTCCTTGTCTGTGCCACAGCGAATCTGCTGGACTATGAGGCTTAAATGTGATATAACCTGGCATAAAATAGGCTTTCAATTTACAGTAATCTTCCTGCTTTTCATGACTTGCTCAATTTAGAGACCCTTTCATACTATTCTAACCTCATTCCTATCCTTACTGTCTAGCAAATGCCTTAATCCATTTTCTGGTGTGTCCCCACTAAAGTAAAATCAAAGGATGTGGAATGATGACTCAGCTTGGTGAATTTAAATGTTTATTTAACCCTTTTTCATTCCCTACTATTAAATTAGTATCCTGGTATCTACAAAACTATGCAGCTATTATTGACCTATCCCAAAGCCTGACCTGACCTCTGCTGCATTATGAGTCACGAGAAACCTAGGGTAGAAGGCTCTGCTTTCTTTATTCAACCAAGTTTATGTGTTCTTCAATTGATCCTCTAACATGCCTGAGCACTAAGATGTCTTGGGAACATTTTCAAAACAAAAAATTCAGCCATTACAGGTACCCTTTCTAGAGACTCTCATTTAATATACCCAAAGCAGGAATCAAGCAGTTACTTCTTTTATATTTCTCAGATGATGTGATACGTGGTCAGGATTGGGACCCACCAACCTACACTCAGACTCCAATCCATCACTACCGCGTGCCTGTGTCCCTCCCACCTCTAAAGCTTTCCCAAATAACCACCCCTATCTGGAATACTTCTCCAGCTTTTCACAACCAGTATGTGGTTTTACTCTTTCAAAACTGACTCTCATTAGGAAGACTGCCTCTTTCCTTTGGTGTGCACCCAAGCAAATTCTTACTACATTCACAACATGTGATGCTTAGAAAGTAAAATCTATTTTAGAGCAAAAAATAACTGGCAGTTACACTGTATTGTACTTCAGAGGAAAAAAGTGCTGGAAGTACTTCTACAAAGCATATTATAAACCAAAAGACCAGTTTGACCTCTTTTTGTTTAAATGTTGTCAAAGACAGTTTATGAGGGCAAGGAAAAGACCTTGTATTAAAGTTACCAAAAAAGTCCACAATTTATCTTGACCAGCACACCTGAAGCACAAAACTTCATTCTAAATATTTTTTAAAAGCTCTTTCCAACTATGAATCTACTGTTATTATTCTGGGTAACATTCAAAACAGATACGATGCACTCTGAACCAGAAAAAAAAAGTTGTTTTGAGTAACAGCAATGTTTTTGGAACCAATGTATAGTTTTACAGTGATGGCTCAGGAAAAAAATATTTTGATAAACAAATTATGGCACGTTTGCTTTATGCAAAGCTGTCACTATGAATCACAACATCCTAGAACTTTAATTATTGTTACCGGTTTAAAAGCTATTTGATTAGAGCAGTGGATCTTCAATGAAGGGGCACCTGGAAATGTCTGAAAATATTTTTGGTTTGTGATAACTTGGGAGAAGAGTGCTACTGGCATAAGGAAGAGGCTGGGGATGCTTCTTCTTTACAACCTGAAATGTACAGGTGGACTTTCTTCAATCCCTCAAAGAAAGATAATCCTGTTCAAAAATGTCAATATTACCACTGTTAAAAACACTGCATTAGATATTTCTGTGATTCCATGTTCTTATTCTTTTGTACTGGTCAGTCTTTGTGATCAGGGAGCTTGAAAAAAAAATTAAGGCTTTGGCTGCACTGCAGAGCCATGAAATCAGAATTTTGGAGGGCCAGCCAAATAGCTCAGTAAATTGAAGTGATTGTTTAGGCAAACTCAGGGACCGGGGTTGGATCTCCAGTGTGCTGTGCCAGCACCGCTCCTAGGGTGCCCAGAGAGAGCAAATGAGACTGGGCATGGTAGGGCGGGCCCGTAATCCCAGTGTTTAGAAGGCTGAAAACAGAAGAATCACAGGTCCAATCTGTGTAGTGAAACCCTGTAAATACTGTACTAAAAAACATTTTTTTAAAATCAGAATTCCAGGGGTTAGGACTAAAGCATTAGTATATTCTTAAAGCTTCCCACATGATTCCAACGCGGACCCTGGGTTAAGGACCTTTGTGCTAAAGTTATGAAGAAAGCCATAACTAAAACGTTGATGAAAAGAGGGCATATGAGGTGAAGAAACAAAGGCTTGTGGAACTAAGAAATAAGGAAAGATCTGAGGTAACGAATCAACTTTGATGAACAGAGATTCAGAGATAAGAGCACAACATCTCTGGCTTTTGAAGAATGTACATTTGTTTTCTGATATAATATATAAGGTGCTGTGGGAACTAGAAAGAAAAATAATAAAATACATCTATGTGGGAAAGTAGCCCTAGAACAATGCCACATATAGAGTCATGACAGAAAAGCAAGCTCTCTATGAAGCTGGAGAAGTAAGAACATTCATCACAGAGAATTTAAGACTAGAGCTAAGACCTAGTTACGGGTGTGTATCAGCTGTTTTCTTCTGCTACCCAACACATCACAGGTTGGGTACTTTACAAAGAAAAGACACTTACGTAGTCCACAGTTCTAGAGGTTGAAGCCTTAGGTCAGGCAGTCCTCTCTGCTTGGGCCCTGGCAATTGCCCTTTAGGCCCTGTCACAGCAAGGCAGGTAGAGCTAAGGTAGGAGTGCATGCAAGAGGGAGGGCTCAAGTGGCCAGGTGGGAAACCAGACCATGGGATCCCACCACTTTCATGATTACCAACTTTCTGAGAAGTAACACATGCCACAAAAACAACACCAATGCCTTCTGGGAGTGAGACCTCCAATGCCCTAATCAATCACCTCTCTCTGGGCCTCACTTCTTAGAGAGTCTCTCACCTCAACGATGCCACAGGGAAGACCAAACTTCCAGCAGATGGACATGTGGGAGACACAAATCATATCCAAACCATAACCAGGGGAACAGATTCTTCAAAATTAAAAACCCAAATGACAACTCCATTAGGGGTTCTGAAAAAAGAAGGAAAAACTGTCTTCTATCTATTGTTCACATTTTGGAATGTTAGTTCCACAAGAGACCAAGTGCCCAGGAGGCATGGTAAGCGAAACACCGAGCCTTAAAGACTAGTTGACTTCCAGGCCATGTGTTTCGTGAGTCTTCTGATGCTGAGCAGAATGAAATCTCCAGCAACACCACACCTACCAACTTAAAAGCAGAGCCATAAGTGACCCGCATACTATCATGTTGATCTCTAATAAAAAAGAGTGAACACTTTTTTCTTCTTCCTCAGGATTCAGTGTAAGCAAATAGTATTGTGGATCCCACAGACTTGCTCAAGTTCAGGACCAAGGCACTTTTTCTAAGAGATAATAGGAAAAGTCCCTATTTTTAAAAAACCTGCATCTAAATTACTAGGATGGGTGCCACCCGCCTACCCTCCTTTAGTTTTGCCTTCCGTTTCAACTTCAAAGCATGTGTAATCTTTACTTAGTAACTACTAAAACACATGATTCAATATAATGGAGAAGTTTTCAGTTTGCACATTTGCTTCTTCAAAGGCCTATTAAACAGATGAAAACCCGACTACAAAAGCAAGGCTACTGCCACTCTCTCAAATTTGGCATAACCCTTGATATCTTGCTGTATTTTTCTTTGTACATCCTATTAGGAGCCTCTGGAACAATGCAAGACCACTGCAAAGGGGAGGGAGATGCTTGAATTATAACAGCTGTGGGCTCAATACAGGACCCACAGCACACTGTGAAATTCTCTGTAGCTCTGGATCATGGTTGGAGGAGCACCTGTGCAAAACAGGTTTTTTCTGATCCCCTAGAAAGCCTTCTATTTTATGCAAGCCTAAACTATGTTTGTTGTTCTTAAGCCAGTTCTCTGCCTTGGAATTTAGACAACCATTCAACTGCTTGAATTCATCCCTCTAAAGCAATCCAGACAGTTCATGAGAGATACATCAATGAATCAGTTCATTCCTGCCTCACCCAACCATTCCCTGTGTGACTCCGGGGCAAGATAAGTTAAACAGAGATGAAAAATGAATGTCCTTTGTCCACAATACATAAAGGCATTTCATGCAGTCAAATCTCCCATAGATGGCCTACAAAAAACCTGTAGGAAGGATGTGATTCCTCCATTTCCTCAGGCCCCATTTCACCAGTAAATGACACAATTGCATGCTCTGGAAGAAATGGTCGCCAATGGAGGTGATCACTTACAGTAAAGAACCTCTGTGGTTTCTGCTTTGTAAAAGTCAGAAGACTCATTCTTGGCTACTGAAGCGAAGGTGATTAAGACAACTCTCCAGAGGTTCTCGATTGGAAAAGGAAGTGTCAGAATCAAATTTTCAGGCTCAATCATTCATCTCTTAAATAAATTTCAAGATGGGTTTATCTTATGAAAGTCAAGAAGTACAGTATTTAGCAGTTATGCGAATCCTGAAGACTTGGCTCCCTGAAATAGTTTTGTTGGTCTTGGAATGTTCTCTGCAACCAAGTAGCTGACCAAGATTTTTTTATTATAATTATTAATAACACCAGACTGATCTTTCTTCAGTGAGTAAAGAGACTCTGAATTAATTTCACTTTTCCAGGGTTCCTATGAACCAATGGCTACTGATATTGTACACAAATTTTACACTTAGGTCTTTTCTCCTATTAATTCATTAGTCAACCCCAAGTGAATTCAGAGTCAGCCTTACAGAAATATTTACACAAAGGAAAATCGGTTGAAATCTCTAGGTGATAATGGTGATAATTGTACTCCTGGCATGCGTGGTCATTGGAAGTGCGCCTGCAGAGCAGCACCCTGCTGGTTCACATCATCATTAAGTATCAGCATAAGAATGCGTCCCACTGAGACTTTTAGCAAGGTTTCTAACGTTTCTATTGGCCATGATTTTAATATATTCCAGAACACTAAAATGTGGGAAGATTTGCAAAACACCTGTCAGGCTTCCACCCTGTCCTCTCAGGGCTTACGTTTTTGGTCAGTAGACCATACTTCAGCTCAGGTAATACGCGCTTTTAATTGAAATGTATTTAAACAAAATGCTTTCTTATACACTTAGCATCATATTAGATACAGTACCTCAGGAGCGTAAGACATACTTTCTCTTCAAAAAGGACACAAATTTGGAAAGAGAAGCTAAATACTAGGAAGATCAGCGAGGTCTAGAGGATCTGAGAAATATTCAGGTTTGTCTCTGAGTAATAAGAAATGGATAAGATTTGACTGGAAGGAGGTTGTTTAAGTGGGAGGCAAAGATAAAGACATGAAAGCAAATTGACTGGGGCTGTCATGTGACACACAACAGCAGCTTTCACCTGTCCCCTTTTCTTTGGTCCTACTAGATCCTCCTGATGGGAACAAGGTCAGAATTACTGGAAAGAATCTTGCTTTATCTGTACAGACTTCTTATGGAAAGAAACCAAGAGAATCATTGCATAAGGGAACAGTGATAATTTGGTGGATTAGAAAAGGCTGTGTTTGAAAGGAAAAAAATATATTAGGGTTGTGATTATTTTACAATGTATGAAGGGCTGCTGTGGGAATGTGTTATGCTGAATCAGGAAAACTGCTAGGAAATCATGCAGTTCGGTGACCACACACACACACACACACACACACACACACACACACATATCTGTCAGATAGATCTATTATGCAGATCTTAAGATACGGAACCAGGAGATGTACAAGTGTCTTAGCCTTCTATCAGACCCTGTATATTTTTACTCTAAGCTTCTTCTTTATCTTCCACAGAAATCCATTCATGTTCTAAGGACATCTCCACTCTACTGACTTCATCACAAATCCTGAAAGGAGTGAAACGAGCTCACTCTAGGGCACACATGCTTCTGTCATCCACTGTTTCCCTTCTGCCCTTTCACCCAAGCAGTAAGCAAGTCCTTTGCTTTCCTAGCTCCAAAGAGTTCCTTCAGTATTTTGGGGATCTCATTTTATACCCCAAGCACTTTCCCACCAAAATGTTTACCCAGCTAAGTGAATGCTAATGAATGCACTTTTGCCCAACTTGTTGAGAGTGTAGAATCCTGGTTGCTAAACACTGCTGGGATGAAGAAGCGAGGGACTGACAATTAAAAATGTATGCAGATTTCAGTGACATATGATAAATTTGAAGATCTACTAGTCAACAATAATATGCTGTCCCCATACTTAAAATTTGCTAAGAGGAGAAATCTTATGGTAGGTAGACCACAAAAATTAATAATAATTATTGAGAAAATAATAATAAAAATAATTATTAATTTGCAGAGAATTGATGAGAAGAAAAATGGGGAAACCTTGGGAGGTGATGAGCATATTTATGGACTCAGTGGTTAAGATGGTTTCACAGATGTATTTTATGCCCAAATTCATCAAGCTCTATATCATAAAGCAATATAGATTTTTATGTCAGTCTTAATGTAATTAGTATTTTTAAAGCCCTGATATTGAGGATGAGAAAAGTAATCTTGGCAGTCTTTCAAAGTTTTTTACCCAGTTGTCTCCACAGAAAAGGTAAGGAGACAAAAGCACTCTGATGGCTTGCTTCCCTTCTGCTGCACACCACATTTCTTCTTCCCCACAGGGTCCTCACTTCCCCCATCTTTCTCCCAAGGACTCAGAGAAAGCCAGACCCTAAAGATCCTGTTAGAGTTCTCATTCCATTTTGCCTTCATCGAGTTTAGCCTAAGCATGAAAGGTCTCTTCTGGTAGCAAAGGTCTCCAGACCTAAACAGCGGAGAGTTCTGGACCAACAGTGCAACCATAGCATAGATGTTTGTGGAAGTCCTGGCAAGTAGGTGGGACTCTCAACCTGAACCTGGAAAGAAAGGCAAAGAAGAACACACCAAGGAAGGGGGCAAAAGGAAATGAAAAGGATCACAAGCAGAGCAAAGGGCCTTTGGAAGAGGAAAAGGGGGTGTAGGGTAGATTGAGTAGGGAAGAGCTAGGCCCTCCAGTAGAACCTTCTAAGGGAACGATCCTGTTCTAAATATTTTCAAAGGGAAGCAGAAAAGGGAACTGCAATTGGTCACTGAACTTGAATTTGTCAGGTTGAACCATGTGATGATGTTAGCATCCAACTCTTTTCACCTGTGGAAATAACAATGCAGTATGATTCAACCACATCTAAACAGCCAGGGAATTCATTTGATGATTACTCAATCTGAGGGGGGCGGTAGTGGGAACTGATTGATGGCTACATGATTCATTTACTTTGTTGTCTTGTTTTGTTTGTCTAGTAGTTTTAAATCAATAAACAGACATGTAGGTACTAAAGTTATCATTAAAATGTGACAAAATTATCTTATTTTTGTCTTTACATGGTATTTATATGCATAGTTTCAAATAAATACATTGCATTAACTAAGCATACATAATTAAATATCCTATATGACAATCCCATTAATTATCAAGTAAATAGCTACTGAAAGGACTAACTAGCTTTTTCTTTTAATTTGTATATATCTAATATGTAGAGAGGACAGAATGGAAAAGATGTGACAGTTGTCATTTGCTAAGGCCAGGAAATAAAATGACCCATAGGTCCTGTGACAGAGTGTCAAAACTTTTTCCTTGACCAAAAATAAAATTATTGGAGGTAGAAGTTGCTAAAATTAAGTGTTACAAAACTAAGGAGTGAAATTTATGATCAAATGGAAACATAGATCATATCAAAGGTAAATATTGCCTGAGAAAGCATAGAAATTATTCTTCACACAGCACACTGGTGGAATGAAATATGAATATATATGGCTGCCTTGAGAATTTCTTTTTTGCAACTTTACTTGCTCCAAAAAAATGACAAATTGAAGTTTAACAAATACAATAATTTTTAGTCTTTATTTATTCTTTTTAAAGGAAAAAAGAAAGAGCAGAAACTTCACACTGGGAATAGAAAATGTTTGGCGGATATAGCTTTATTGCAAGCTTCATGTCTGAATTAAAGATGTTAATGCTGAATTCACCCACCAAGATCAAAACTCCTGCAAAACTCTTCCAGCTGCAGCATTTATGGCTCCAGGTTTTGTTTCAGAAAGTGAAGAATATGTTCCAGAATTATGATCTTATTTCTCTTTCTCCCCTGTTGTAAGCATAACTGTAGTCTGGTCTTCGAATGCAATAGAAATGTTCAGTTGGCATTGTTTTTCCCACAATCGTGGAAACACCTGCTTCCAAATTAATTTATAATCTATTTTATACCTATGGCTGCAAGCCGTGTTGTAGCTTAGTTTTTAAGAACTTTGGTAAATCATGTAATAAAGTCTATAGTGTCTGCTTCTTCTCATTTGTTTTCCTTGTGACATAATGTTGGCTTTTACACATTTTGTGTTCAGCTTTTTAAGATTTTAATAACACATAAAGATATGTGATATGTTGGAATATAGTGAATTTCTTCTGAATCTTTCAGAGCATCTTCCAACACAGATATTGTACGCTGTGCTACACATACTTTCCTTAAATCAAGGTCCTAGTTTCTCCTCTTACTTGGCCAGACTAAATCATGAGGTAAAGGAGCTTTAGGATTACCTTAACAAAGAGATATGAAGGCTCTCCAACTTCAATAACCCCAAATATGAATGATGCACTTTGTAAAACTATTTATCCCTCCCCACTAGATTTTATGGGAAGCTAAAGGGAAAGTATTTGATACTTCCCTGATGAACCTGAGAAAGGTGAGTTACGAAAGTCAGTACAACTACTGTTTCTTTATCTTGTTTGGTTCTGTTTATCAGCTACAGGGGCATAAAACTTCATAATTGAAATAATATTTAAGCTACTTTAAGTATTATACTGAGATAAGTACTGGTAATTTTTCATATATTTTTAAATGTTTTATGAAAGCAATCATTCCTTTTTCTCAACACAGAACACAACAAAGAAATATGAAACTGAATTAACTTTAGTAACCAAAAGCTCAAGGCTGACAATAAACAGACAAATAAAAGCCACGCTGTCATATAGTCCTCAATCATCTGTCTTTGTTATTCTAAGGGTGATGATATTTTGTTTCTATATTAGGAAAAGTGAAAATTTAAAATATTGAAGTTGAAAAGGGGTGGTGATGGAAGCATTCGGGTCCAGGGCCAAGCCTAAGCTTCTAAATCAGGGCTAATTCTGTGTAACCATTCCAGTTTCTCAAACTGCGAGTGAGTCATAAGTTATGAGCATGAAGACTTCATACAATTTTTAAAAAGATGAAAGATGATCACTTGCTCCTTTCTATTACTGAAAGTTGGCCTGTGCCAGATAAGGATGCAAACAAATATTTGCAGCCTCTTAGAGTTTCATGTGGCATTGTTATAACATATGGAAGTTTCGTTGGTAATTATCATTGTAGCCTGAGATTATCTTAATTCCCCTATGAATTAACAAATAGGACAAGGCAATAAACAAGTTTGTCTAAATTCATGTCTTCAAGTAATGGCTAATATGTTTTTTACTTTTTCTTATTGAATTTTACACAGTATAAAGCATATTATTTTTACAAAAGATCTTCAACATTTAAAGTTTTTGCTATAAGAGATGTTGGTCGAAATCATGAGATGTTTCAACAGTAATGTTGTTGTTATTGTTGTTATTGCCACTGCTGTTGCATCACTGTTATTTATCAGACCAGTTTGCAAGTCCACACAAGAATACCAGTAGTGCTTTTATAATTCACAGACTAAGATTCATAATTTAGTCCTTCTGAGTCCTAGACCATTCTCTCTTCATTTGTCCATTCTAGTAATCTTTTAAATTAAAAAAGAAAATGAATCTAAGGCAGAGAAAACAGCAGGAATATGAGCAGCCAGAAAGGGATTAGGAACATTACCTTATAAAATAATGAGAAGTAATTGCCTAATTGGTAGGCCATGTCCTTCAGAGGACAATATTAGTCACCTTCTCTTCTGTCTTGTGGGTTCTGTTTCTTTATTGATTTTTCCCTGCCTAAAGAGTCTTCATGCAGGCCAGGCTGGTATTGTTCACACTAGATTATAAAACCTCTATGTCAGCATTACAGCATAGAAACCCACGTACCTGCTTTGCAGTGGAAGGACTCATGATGAAATAAACATTTCCACAAAGTCTTTAATATTCATAAAGAATTTATGTTTGGGCCACTGTCATTTTAATGATCTGTTTTAGTATTTAAAAAAAAAAGAAAGAAATTTTACCCACTTCTGGGCAATATTATAGTTCATTGCCATAGTTTGCTGAACATCTTTCAAGTATTCGTAGAAACTGAAAATGTGGCCGGAGGACAATTAATGCTTGTGAACACAAGAAGACACGATATGTCCTTGAAATGATCACCTACCTTGGTCTAAATTGTAGGTCATTCCTGGTCTTCTCTTCCACCTGTGAATTTACCCTGAAAATAGGCAACCTCTAGGGGCAAGTTCCCAGACTCACATCAATACCTGCTTCTCTGAATGATTTCCCCAATAAAAGCTTCCATTACAGTCTTGCTAGTGACTCTCAAATCTACATTTCTAGTCCTAAAAGCCCTCAAAAATTCTTGGCCTAATTTTCCAAAAACTAATCCCGCTGATGGGCATAAATGTCATCTTTCCCACCCGACCACTGTATCTCCAACCCCTTGCTTGATTACTGTGATAGGCATCACTCTAACCCTGTCACCTACCTACAACTCCTTCCACTTTTCCTCTTTTGTTTTCCTTTAAGCAATATATCACACTAAAATACTATACAAGGAATAACCAAAATACATAGTGACTGTTTAAATTTTTTAAGTTATTAACATAAGACACATTGCCATTCAAAATACTCACCCTTTCTTGAAATACACTTATCCCGCCATTATTGCCACTTCCTAAAGAAGTTTAGGGACGTCCTCTTTTGTGTCTTTATGAGGTATGATTAAAAATATATGGCAAATGTTGCTGGTTCATGCCATCCAATGGAGAAACTGGTTCATAAAAGCATTCTGATGGGTCCTCATCCACTTACCGAAACTCACACTCTGTGCCTCCTAGCTTTCCCTAAAACCAAAATAACCAGGAAAGGTAAATTTTCTGAACGAACTCTGAACATCCAAGTAATCAGGACGGTATAACTCTAAACACTCATGAAGTAGAACTGCCAGAAATGCTTCAGAAGGTGAGAGCAGCAACAGGACACATTCCAAGCCAGAGAAAATATTTTGAAGAGGACGGATGGCAATGTGTCTTCTACTGTAATAAGTTTTTTCAACTTAAATATTCACAGAACTTTTCAGTCACACCTTGTATATTTGTTATGATTATATATTTGTTATGAACCTTAATGGGTCTTAGAAAAGCACACACTCCTTGTTTCCCCCAGATGTATTTCCCATAAGATTCAAAACTCTCTTACCTTTGTTCTTTGCTGATGAAGTATACAGGTTTACTTGTTTGTTGTTTCTTCTTTACTTTGACAAACAAGCTCTGTATAATGGGTTTTTTTATTTTTTTTTGTTTGTTTGTTTATGCACACCAGCTCTGAGACCACAGAAGCCACACAACAAATGTCGTGGGCAGATGAAAGTTCAAATGAATAAAAGAAAGGATGAAATCTCAATGCTCCAGAACTTTTAAACCATAAAAATTACAATCGTATGTGAATCTGGTCTCACATCAATCCTGCACATCTAAACAGTTCCAAAGCCCTATGATTCTTTTTCAACATTTCTTCTCCACCAAGTTCAAACCCTAAATGCCTCATGCACACACTTAAGACAAAAGTCTCCAGGCTCACCCCTTCCAAACATTTCTCCAGATGAATCTTTAGAAAACACTAGTTTTTATCATTTGATGGAATTGAAACCTACTATACAGCTTGCAGAACTTCCATAGGCTGATCCACAATACATTTTGCCTTCAACAACGTATTCCAATTTCCAGTTAGTATTCATCTGTCTTGTTTCTCATCCACCTCTACTACACACAATGCTCTTCCCTACCTTAGTGCCTTTAGTTAGAATACTTCTACTAACTACCATCCTTTCCTACTTCCCATCTGTTCAAATCCTGTCACTTTTTTGAAATACAATTGTGAGCTATGTTCCACAGAGCTCTTTGATATTTTCACTGACAGCCACAAGCTCATTCCTTTTTGTGTGGTCTCTGGACACCCTCACAATCACCAGTTGATCAGTAGTTTAATGGTTTCCTTCCTGTGGATCTCCGGTAAGAAGGTAACACAGCTCAGTGGTCTAAGCACTTTCCTCGCAAGTGCTAGGACCCAGGTTTGATCTCTGGTACCATATGCCATGCTGGCCCTGGAGCCCTTAGCACCAAAACTGGGCATGGTGACACACATCTGTAATCCCAGCACTGGGGAGGCCAAGACAGGAGAATCACTATGAGTCTGAGCTGTGTAGCAAGACCCTGTACCAAATAAATATAGATAAATAATTTTTTAAAAAGATGGAAACAAATAAACTTGAACTATGTTCATTGCCGGTCCTATATCAGTGCTGCTTCCAAAGAAACATAAGTCCAAAAACAAATATACGCCTGAAAATATCTTCCATTTTTCCTGAGATATTTCAAAGAGACATAACAAATATCCTAAAGCTCCGCTATTGTATTATTATTTCTTAGATCTTCATGTCAAGTGTTAAATAATCACTGTTTCCAACTTTTCACTTATATTCTTTATGCCTAAACCTCTAGGCATACTGCCATTTTTATTTGTTTGTTCTTCATATCTCTCAACCCTGATTATTCTTCTAGGAAGAGCTCTCTGCCCTAGTCTTTTGTCTATCAATTTAGGCTTTTAGAGTTCTCTCCAACAATAGACATAGTTATTAAGTAGAACAAAATCCCAGTTCCCAGACCTGTTAAAGCAAAGAGAGGATTCTTCTTTATTTGGGGTAGGAAAAGAGGAAAAACAATCAGTATTTAATAGGTCAATTTTGTTGTTGTTGTTCCTGCCATACCCTCCCCGTGAATCTCTACCCAAAGACAAAGCCCTTGTTCCCTTGGGACATCTTCTGTCAAGTTCCAAACCTCTCCTGTCACTTTCTTTCTCCTATAGTGTTGGGAGATTTATCTCATAAGCAAAGAGTGTGCGACTGCACCAGACAGTGGCCTCCCTAGCCTGAATTTCCTACTACACATTCCCCACATAGAGAATACCAGAAAGTTCCAGGCATCTGACTCCCACAGTGTGGCAGGCACCCATCCGAGGAGTGCGTGGCCCACTCCAACCCTTTCTTACAGATGCTTTGTTCTCTGCTACTGAAAGATAATCTGGCTACCAAGTTGTTAGAAAACAACTGCTACATCTGTTGGCAAAATAATCCATGGGGTCAGGGTGAAGCTGCCTCAGTGCCACAGAGAAGTGTGCAGCCCAAGCCCTGGAAGCAGTCACAGACAGCAGCATGCAGCACAAGAGACAGAGCAGGAGTAAAATAGCAGACGCTACAAACACCAGGAGAGTGGTACACGTAAAGGCCATTTTCGCATCTACAGTCCAGATATATCTAGACAGTTTCCATAACTGAGGAGAACTTTGTAAAGAACTAAGAGAGGCAATAGAGATAGCACAAGTGCCAAACAAAATGATCCCACTTAGGTGATTCTTATTTTATGCCTTGGCCTATAAATGGGAAAACAAGTTCTGAGGAAAATGAAATAACCACCACTACCTAAAAGAACACTTGTAGAACTTAAGTGAAAGGTGAGAACACAGGTCTTGACACACAGTACAAGCATCACTGATAGTTATCTGTTCTTTTTCCCAACTATATGCCCCATCCCCAAAACAGGCTGTCTCCCAATGACTTATCCATGCAAATATATTCATCAGGTGTTTACTAGGCCACAGAAATCCAATAGTAATTAAAACAGA
The DNA here is from genome assembly GCA_004027165.1 of Ctenomys sociabilis. Classification (NCBI taxonomy): domain Eukaryota; kingdom Metazoa; phylum Chordata; class Mammalia; order Rodentia; family Ctenomyidae; genus Ctenomys; species Ctenomys sociabilis. Next base: position 30,705 of record PVKA01008129.1, on the reverse strand, counting down.
GATAATTGAGCCTTGCTAGCAACTTGGACACAAAGCAGGTGCTTCATAGATATTTGATCACTGAGAATACCCATTCCTGGTGGTCCATCTCAGGCAACCCTCTGCTGTGCTCTGTGTGTGCTCAAGAGGGATCTAAATGAATTTTCTGTCACAGGAACTTTGGCTTTATGGTCAACAGATAGACAGAAATAAAAACAAGTGTCATGGGGAAAAGAAATGGCTAAGTAATATGACTTGAAAATAATTGCTAAAATGTCTAGCCCCATCAACGGAAAGAAAGGAAAATTCCAGAAGGGATATCAGCATTTACCATATCAAGCCATGCCAAATCCCATAAATCAAAGTAGAAAATGGTCAAATGGCAACTTTTACTACTGAGCTTTGTCAGAGTTGTGTGCATTCAATGTCTACACGATATTTTGCCATCACAGTTAATGTAGCTATAAAAGAAGTCAGGTTACATTGGATTTCATTTAAACAAATATCTTGACTAGAGCCCCATGCTTTAAAATATATCATGATAACATAATTACTTACGACTTTAAACTATGTTTGGTATAAAGGAGCTCATAAAATAAAACATATATTCTTGGGCCTCATATTCAAAAAAAAAAAACCATTTTCTCAGAAAAGAGACACCTATTGAGTGCTAGCTCACCTTCTCACAGGTATGCTTCTATTTTCTGAAGAGATGATACCTTAGATAAAATATCATGTCATGTGGCATCTGTAAATTATTGTGGGAAAATATAAACATTGTGACAGGAGTAGATAATGAAAGAATAGTACATCCTTCCTCGGTGAAAAGACAAAGTGTCCCCAGAAAAACAGTTCTTAAGTTGCAAAAAATACATCATTTATGAAGTGGATGCAGGAGGAGCAATAGAGTGGGCACCCTGGAATGAGAAGAAAATATAAAGGGATGGCAGATTCTGAGCACCATGCCTCCGTACCGTATGTGTCTGTCCTAAAAAGTGACTCTTCCATTAAGCAATATTTTCAATGAGATGAAAAAGAATTGGAATGTCTCTCAGTGACAGAGAATTTGCCTCACACGCAAATGGTCACTGGGTTTGATTCCCAACAAAACAAACAAAAAACACTGAAAAGGTACACAAAAAGCACATCTTGTTGGTCATCACATTTCTAGTAGATTCTTTGGCACCTGGTAGGTGTGTTCAGTGAATATCTATGAGATACATAAATCCTCAAAGAACATACAAGTTTCAGTGATGAAGGAATTCCAATGCTGTTCTAAAGATTTGATCTCTAGAGAGCACCCCAGAGAATGTTGAGGGAAGAGTTGCATCCTCAGGCTTGTGTTTTAGGAACTTCCCTCTGAAAATAAACTTGGGAATAAAAAGAAAGAAAGCAGAGAACAGGCTGAAAGCCATTGCAAGCAACGAGGGGACCCAGAGTGAGGCAGTGCCAGCGGGTAAACCAGAGGGAACAATTGGGAGAATCATTTAGGAGCTGGGACAGATAGTGCCACATGGCTGTTTAGACACCAGCGGTGAAACAAAGCAAGCAGCCTAGAATAGCTCCCAGATGCCTGACACCCACCACCAGGAGAATGCCATCGTCCTTCAGCACCACAGGCAACATGCACAAGGATCTTCTATAAAATTGTTACTAAAACAATGCGTTCACATATATTTACAATTAAAAACCCTGGACCAGATAGATAGGAAGATATGTGTTGGGAAAGTTGAGATTGCTTTAGGATTTACTTATTTATTTATTCAAAGAATAGGTAATGCAGTCATGATACATTCAAGCAGTATGCTAAGTAGTCAGTGGGGACATAATTGTGTGAGGAAAAAAATGGCCCTTCGTGTTGTGGTGCTTGCAGCTTTGTGTAGAGGACAGGCTGTCAATTCTATCTTAGGCAGGTGGGGGTAAATTATGGAAGAACATGAAGTCCATGTCACAGAGGTTGTCTTTATGTTAAAAGCCATGGAGGGCCATGAAAGTTTTAAGAAAAGAAGTTAACAGAGAACACTGAGTGGTTTACACTGATAAAAGATGGCTTGACCAGAAACAACTGGACCTTTGATTGTGAAGAGCACAGCTTACTGATACAGTCATCTTGATTATTTATAACCAGCCCCCATCTTTATAGCTCAGTGCCTTCTACTATGCCAGTTACTAAATGCTTTCACTGTTTTACCACAATCCACTGCCAACAAGGTAGCAATGGTGACAGAAAAGTGGGCTTTAAAAGTTTTTAGGAAACACAAGTTACTTCTTTTCAGGGTGCCACAGTCTTTACCACTGGCCATCAGGTTTTCCTAGTTGTTGATCTGTGATGGGGAGGGAGAGTGAGGACCCAGGAGAGGGGAGAAAGCACAGCTGTTTGGCAGCAGTAAAAGGTCATACTGAGAAGGTCATTCCCTTTCTTATTCCTCTTCCCCTCACTGGAAGTGGGTGACCTCAGTTGCCAGAAACAGCTTCACTTAGTCTTTTGGTTTATAAATGAGGAAGTTGGGCACTACAGAGCATGAAGCATCCCCAAACTAGCTCCTGCCTATCATAAATTATTTCCACACATCACTGTTCAGTGAATCATTTAACACATGTTGCCCTCTGACTGACATGACCAGACCCCAGCCGATTCTCCAGGGCAGATTCCTTGTTTCTTCACTCTGACTTAGATCCCTGGCTATTTACAGTAGCCAACACAAGCGGAGCAAATGAAACTCATCAATTTGTTGCTCATTGCAATTCAGCTCACATGAAAGACTCAGTGGATAGAGGGATGATTAAACCTTTGTTCTAAATGAGCTTATAGGATTATCCTTAGCTTTTACTTCTCCATGCCATCATTGTCCCCCAGGTGCCAAATATAATCCTATGTTGGCTACAAGCAGAACTTGGCAAGCAGGAAAATTGTGAAGCACAGCTAAGACAAAAGCCAATGACCTGTTAATATATTTACATTGAGTAGCTGCCCTTTGGAACCGATTGTGCTATGTTCTAGCCGGTACCTGCTTGTACCCTCAAGAAGCATCCAATCTTGATTATTGAAAGTACAGAGCTACTGAGAAATTGATTCACCTCAAGTGAAGCACACACTGCAAGTCGTTGTACATCTCAAGGAGAGGCAGAGTTTGGGGAGCAGCCAGAAACATGGGGAGAGAGATGCCAGTGATGAGCAAGTTGCAAAAAGGAAGGTGCAGAGAAAAGTAGTCTAATAATGGACAGAGTCTATGAAAGCAGGATGGAAGGACGGGGATTTGAGCTGCAGGAGCTGAAGGAGGGTAGAGAGATTTTTCTTTGTATTTTTTGTTGCTATTGTTGTTGATTAGCTTTCAGATTTATTTTTATCCACTTAACAGAAATGTTTGGAGGAAAAGAAAGAACTGGAAACAAAAGGCCTGTGGGGTTTTTTATTTGTTTGTTTGTTTTTTACATTAGTAGATAATTTAGAATTTTAAGAAATATCTGTCTAATTCTATCAAACTTCTAATCAGTCTTTGCTTTTTTCTAATGTGCCTAAATGTGAGTAGAGGTTTCTCCATGCTAACCTTTTATAGAGACAGTGCAGACAAAGCATGATATAGTAGAATTTCATGGGGAAAACTCCCATATATACTGCACTTCAGAACCCCTAGATTAGAACATATTCAACTATGGTGTACAGGGAGAAAGCAATCATGTTTTAGGTGTAAAGTATGTATGTTTATGTATATGTTATGGCTTGGAAGTTTAGAAGGGATAGAAGAGTAGACCTCACAGAAACTCTATCCTTAGAGTCTCTGAGAAGAATGCACCATGGATACCACTGTCTGCAAGATCACAGTTTAGACAATTCTTGTGTAACACCAGACAACAGAAATCCTAGCAATAGAAAGTCTATAGGGAGACAAGAAAATTGCACTGCGTAGCATGGCACAGGTTCCAAAACTCCACAAAGTAGAACTTTCAGGACATTCTGGACTGGTCCAGATCTAAACAAAATGGTCCTGAGAAAAACATGTATCTCTCATCACTCTTGAAGAAGGCATAATTTCAACACTCAAGCAAAGACACCCACCTCACAGGAGCCTTGTCTTAAGAGAAACCCTTGCCTGAGTGAGGGCACTGCACATGGCAAGGTCCTGGATCACAGTTCTGCTTCATGATCACCAGTTCTGTCACTCTGGGGCCATGTGGCTAGGGTTCTGTGCCCAGCCTACCACTTTTCTTAGAGTCACAAACTCAAGAAATTCTACTACAAGTGCAAAGGAAGACAGAAACCATGGTGGCAACAGCAGTTTGGAGAACATTCATCCAAAAATAAGAAGAGTAGTAACAGCTACCATGTCCTGAGCATGTCTTCTGACAGCTACTATGTTTGGCCTGTTTTTGTTCTAGTAAAGAAAATGTCACAACTCTGTGATAGAATTACTGTTTCAGAGGTACCAAGAAGTAGCAAAGAAAAGATCCCAGTCCCGGGCAGAGTCTGAAATCCACTGCCTTTCTGTTGAAATGTTCTCCTTTGACTCAAGGGACCTACTGAAGTGTTTGGCTTGACTTGATATTGAAAACAATAGAAAGACATAACAAGAGTCACAGTGAACAATGGGAATGCAAAAGCAGGTCTGGAGTAAGAAAAAACAGGGGAGAGGACATCACCTTGGGCCTCCCTGGCAGTTTTTGGGCATCAGCCATCAAAAGAATAAGACAATAGGTGACCATGAGGACCGACTGGGAAGCTCTAAGAAAAGAAGGAAGAAGGGGAACACAGTGGCGGGAGATACTAACACAAAGAGAAGCTGGTGATTGTCCCAGGGCTGGGTTCCAACATGACAGGCATACTTGGCTTGACAAACCGGAAAGTGCCTGAAGGAAGAAATCCTGGATGGAGATGAAAGGAAAGAAACAGACACACCCACCTGCTGGAAAACAGAAATGGCCCCACAGCAACAGCAGCTGATACCCTACTTTTCAAACGGGCTGAGCTCTAACACAAAGGAGTGACAGATTGTCAGCAACTGTTTTCAAAAGAAAGCCTATGATCACAAGACCCAGGACATATCTGGATCTACACCACATGTCACTGGGGCCAGCACAAATGAAAAGCCTCCACCCCAAGGGGCTCAGCCACATCCAGGGAGTTTATCTCTGAGAATTCTTTGTTTTTCATGCATTCTTGTGGTCTAGCTATGCTATTCCCAAAAGAAGGTTTTGTGTCTCCCATTTTCCAATGAGGGAGGTTAATCAGAGAAACACCAAAGAGAGGAGTAATGACTCTTCCAGGAACTGGTTCTGGGCAGGATTGTGCAGGAGTCACAGCTGGGCTGTGGTGTCTTTAGCTCACCTCATCTCCACCTCCATCCTGTATTGGCATCCTCTTCCCTCACTCTGGGTTCTAAACTATCTCAAAGACTTGTTTTCAGTGTTCCCTTTCTGTGCTTCTAGTTTTTTTTGTTTTTGTTTTTGTTTTTTGTTCTGGATATAATAATCACTCTACTCACCTAACTCCTCATTCTGAGATTCTCTTCCAGCTGGTCCCAGGTGGGGCCCATGAGTCAATGTTTTAATAGACACTGAGGTGACTCTGATGGGCATGGCTCTCAGACTAGAAACTGCAGTGAAGTGCATGTTGATAATTAAAGCATCCATTGATAATGGTTTAGGCGTTAATGAAGAACTCTTACTGGTAGTGTGTAGCGCAGAAGATACACATCTTAGTGGTGGAATGTTGGCCAGGGAATGGGTATTTGGCAAGCAGCAGATCATCTCTTTCATTTGACATCATTCAACTTACAAGAAGGAGACAATGCACTTCTGTTGTGTAGCAAACAGAAATATTTTGCATCATTCCACTGAACTTACAGCTTTAAACACACCCAGCTTCATCACTGAGGTCATGATTTTGATGCACATTTCATCCCAAAGAAGTTGTTTCCAACAGGTTCTAAAATAAAAACAGAATTACAAAACCATTTTTAAAAAATGGCTCACTCTGCAATCCAATGGCCCATGAGACAACTATGCACGAGGCTGACCCTTGTGGTTCTTGTCCTGTGGCCTACCACCCCTCGGGGTTTCCAATACCTTCGATAGTCAAGGTAAATATAAAGCACCAATTCAGTATTCATGAGCTAACTACACAAGAATATAATTATACAAAAACAAAATTTATTAAGTTTAAATTTCAAGATGCTCCTATTTTTCTTAGAATCATGGGCAAACATCAAATGTAGTCACTTCAAAATGAAACCCTGTGCCTTTATTCTATTTTTGTGATTCATTTTATTTTATTTTGGATAGTAAAAACAAAACCAAAAACAAATAGCAGCTACAAAGACAGAAACAGAGTAACATACAACACTATATAACAGATTTTCTAAACAAGAATAGAAATTTAGTAATGGTTCTTACATTACCTATTTTTGTCATCAAATCTGTTGCTCAGATCAACCGATAAAGTTATGCAAGATTGGACATATAGTTGAATATTAACATTTGCTTTAAATAAACCTTAATTTTGTCTTGTCTAATTTTTTACTTTTTAAAATTTATTTTAAAGTGAGTATAATAATAATTGAAAAGATGTTAGAAATGGTACACATTTAGAAGTCCAGGATGAGAGGTATTCAACCACTGTTTTGTATTACCCATGTCTGTCCTACCCCTGTAGTTGCTTAGATCACAGATATCAGCATATAGAGTTAGTCTACATGAAACTTCTAAATATTAACTGCTATTTTCAAAAACAAACTGATAGAAATTATTAGCACAAGCATCTCAGCCATCCTCTATATATATACTTGCATGATTTCTCCTCCTTTCTTTTTTTCCCTAATTCTTTGGTTTTTATTTTTCTGCCTACACTTTTTATTTGTCAACTTTGTTTTGGATTATGACATGTTTTGCATACTTGTAACTACTCAAAAACACAGTCCTTACTCACATAAGCTAAATGTTCAAATGGAAAAAGTAGCAAATAATAAATGCATATCCTGTACATCAGTTTTAAGCTTTATCTTTTGCTTGAAATTGCCCAATTGCTATCCTCATTACTGCATCAGAGAAATGTGAAAAATACTGAATTTTCATGTTTACATGTAAACATGATTGGATGTATCTCTTATGCACACACACACACACACACACACACACACACACCCCAAAATTTTAAAACATTCTACTGAAGGGCAATTTTCCAGGATCTTGCAGGAATAAATTCATCTGGGAAGATGATGTGTGATTGGTCAGTCTTCCCCTTTCAAATACATCATCAGTTGAGTAGAAGGGCAAGCTACACAGAGGGCGTCATAATTCAGATGGCGTGTTTTCAATTCCACTCACTGTTGGTATAAGTACTGTATGTCAAATTTGGAAATTCTGTTATTTTCCCACAACTTGTAAAAACCATCTCTGTGATGTATGTATAACATTTTTCCTTGTACTATAATGTACTTTTAAAAGTTATTATTTTTTAAAATTATCACAGACTGCTTAATATGTTTGCCACGTGAAGAGGTAATTTAAAACAAAGCCTCTATCATTAAAATAATTTCCAGGTATACTTCATTTCTAATAAATACGCTTACTATTCTGAAAGTAAACTTCCTTATGTTTTAGGGAAGTTATAAACAGCAATAGCTCATGTTCCTAAAACTTTCTGAAAACGAATTTTAACAAATTGAGAGAGTGAGGAGTCTGATAAGAGAGGTCAGTTGGAGCACAAAGGGTGAAGACTTTCGGGACTTCTCAGTAATTTCTTCTTACACATACCAGACACCCTTCAAATGATGCTAAAATCTCTTATCAGCATTTGCATTGGAGAAGGGAAACCCTGCACAGCTGCCACCTGCCTGCAGTATCGTAAAGAACTTTCAAATGATTCTTTGAACTGAAACATGGCTCACCATTCACCTAACAAGCACTTATTCATTACTTTCTATGTGCCAGAATGGTGTAAAAGGATTGATAATAACACAGTCCAGCAGTCCACAATAGTAGTGAGTTACCCAAAGAAGTTGTTAGCATATTATTATGGCTTTATTTTATATACCTCATTTTTATATTTTTCTGCTGGATGGTTAAGACTGAAATAAAGCAAAACCTATATAACAAAAAAATGTAACTACTACTACTACATCTGATGAGGTCAGTCAAGTCCCCTCAGGGTTTATCCTGTAACCCTGTACCTCATTTTGTAGATACTTTGTCAGTGTCAACCATGTGGAAAAGTCACAACCATTGCTTGACCAATTTGCTCCCTGTGAAAACCTGGGAGAAGGTTTTCTCTCCATGTAACTCTCCTTAGGCATACTATACATTATCGTACACGTTCCTCTGTGGCTCCATAATCTCCTTGATTAGAAAATTTGGGGCACAACTGAGTTACATGATGTTACAGTACAGGTTCTCCTATGTCCTGAGTCTTCAATTTGGCTTGGGCCAAAATGTTGGCTGACCTTGTAGCCCTTCCATTTCTCCAATTTTTGATCTGCAAACTAAGGTTGTTAACCATCCAGAAGAGAAATTGATTATTACCCTGCAACATATGCAGTTCAGTTTACCCTATCTGTCTAAATATCAAACATCTTAGGCATAATGTGGAACAGATATTTTCTAGCAAGTATTGATGTATAGAATTTTAAGTTCTTACAGAATATGAGGAAAAAAATAGTACTAAACTCATATTACTACACAGAAATTTACAAATCTAACCATATATGGCCTTGTAGCAGAATAATTTTGTAATATTTTTTTCTTGTGTCTTTTTTTTATTACCAAAAAAAATTTACTTATGAGACAGTATGGTAATAATTGGCATGTCATGACAGGAAGTTTCACTGAATTCAAGCACCTATAATAATTGAATGACAATAGAATACCCATCTCTGACAGGACTAAACAAAAAAAGGGGGACACAAAGGGAGGACCACTCTGTATTTGTATACACAGAACAGTTAGGATAAATATGCAGCTAATTTTGTGTAATTCTATGAGAAGAAAGATTTGCACTAATAGTGTTTGGACAGGATATCCTGCCTGCTTCTTGTACTATAGATAACCACTAGGAAGATAACAGTGTGAAAAGTATTAATTATTGAAACTGTACTATAAATCAGCTTTAAAAAAAAGATAGGTATACAGCTACATTCTCTTAATTCAATGAATAGAGGGATGTGCTCTAATAGTGTTTGTAAATAGAATATCGTGTCTGCACCTTGTACAACAAATAACCACTAAGAAAACAATATGCAATGTATTAATTATTGAATCTGTTCTACTAATTTGATGTGAAACTGTCTCATTGCTATTTGTTCTTCAATAAAATTCAAAAAAATTCTTTTTTTCAAGAAAAAAAGAATTGATAATAAGCAAAATCAGCTTCATTCCTAATTGATTGTGAAAGCGTTTGGGAAAACAAGTGACCAATTGGAAGTAAAATGAATTTCTATGCCATAACTTTGCTTAAATACTGAAAGGTTATTAAACACCACCAAGCCCTTTTCTCCCAGGCAAAACTATTCACCTACCCTGGAGTTGTTACAAGAGCCTGAGTTCAATCCTTGGCTCTGCAAAAAAAAAAAAAAAAAAAAAAAAAAATGAATTGAGATATGAAATCTAACATATTTGGAAGTGACTAAAAGAATTCTACAATTATTCAAATCTCAAGCCCTATGTCATCTTGTTGCTAATGTCTCTCAGAAATTTCACGAACTCCTGCAGGCCAGAAGTAGTTTACCTCTTGCTTTCATGTACTTGCTGCAGGCTGCCTTTGGTCCAAGCACAGGAGAGGAGCTGAGTGTGTTTAACCTTTTAATGAGCACCCATGAGGCAGTGCAGTGGTGAAAGTGGTGAAGTGGGCTTTGGCCCCAAGTTCTTAAAGCTGATTGCTGTTTCTTTGTAGCCACAACCTCTCTATACTTTAGTTTTCTCACTTCAAAAAGAAAAAAGAAAAAGATGATACATGACAGAGAGTCTCACTATGGGCAATTATTATGATGATTAAAGCTTCCACTATTCATCAGGCATGGTGATGCACATTTGTAGGCCCAGAATTCAGGAGGTTAACGCAGGAGGATCATTTGAATCCTGGAGTTCAAGGTCAGCCCAGACAATATAAGTGAGATCCTTTACTTAATTTATTTTTTTTAGGCAGAGTCTCTCTACCTAGTCCAGACACCTTGAACTCATTATGTTCCCCAGGCCAGCCTAGAACGTGCAATGATCCCCTGCCTCATCTTCCTGAGTGCTAGAATTAAAGCTGTGTGCCACCATAGTTGGCTCCCTCTTTAAAAAATAATCTACTGGGATGTAGCTCAGTAGCATAGCACTTGCCTGGCAAGCACAAGGTCTTGAGTTTGATTCCTGTTATCCAAGGTAATAACAATAACAATAATAATGACAATAATAATAATCTACTACAAACTATCACAGTCAAGAAGCCTAAGGAAATATAACAACTAAGAGTCATGTAGGGCCCAACAGCTCAGCAGATTAAAGCACCTTCTTAGGCAGGCACAGGGGCTGGGGCTCAATCCCTGGTGTGCCATGCCAGGCCCCTGGGGCATGATGAGACAGCAGTTGAGACTGGGCGTGGCGGTGCACGCCTATAATTCCAGTGCTTGGAAGGCTGAAAACAGGGGGATCACTACAAGTCCAGTATGTGTAGTGAGACCCCTATAGACCCTGTACTAAATAAATAAATAAATAAATAAATAAATGTGGTGTTGGGTATGGGTTCCAGAAAAGAAAAATTTTAAATGAAAACTAAGGAAATTCAAATAAAGTATTTTGTTCTTACCAATATTGTTCTATTAATTGTGACAGATATACCAAATTGATATAAGGTTCTCATAATAGGAGAAATTGAATGTTGGGTTTACAGAACTTTTTCTGTACTATGTTCATTGTTCACAATTTTAGTATACATGTTGTCGAAGTGAACACCTTTCTGTACTATCTTTGAAACTTTTCTATAAATCTAAATCTACTGTAAAATATCAGATTTTATTTAAAAGCAAGGACTTTTTAAAAATTTCAAATATTATCATAAGTAAAATATTTAGGATATATGGCCCATGGTAGATAATAGAAAATAAGTAGTAACTGTTTATTAGTATAGTGATACTGGCAATACTAAAAAGACTGAAAAGCATTAAAGGAAGATTATTAATTTATTGTCCCTTATTTATTCTGTTTTGTCTTCATGGTTGCTTTGAGGGTTTTATTTTCTTCCATATTTAACAAAGGTTGTAGCAGTAAATAAAATTATAGTTTTTCAATTTTATGCTTTTAGTGTTCTACAAGAAAAGGTTTATTATATCAAAAGACATGTTCATTATAGTGTCTTCTGGTTTGTTCATATTTGATCCTGGGGATCAAACTCAGGACCTGTGCTTACCAGGCAGACCCTTAAGTGCCTGAGCTATCTCCCCAGCCTCCAGTGTCTTTTGAATGTAACATTATTGGTTAAATAGCCATGACTCAAATGTCAGCAGCATCTTTGGAGAAGTTATAAAATTATTCCATGGGGTTGTAAGTTATTTTAATTTCTGAATTACAATTTTATAAATATTTTGATGGTAACAAGTACAGATCTAATCATGCTTTGTGTCCTTTGCTGATTTTACATCAAGTCTAAATGGTTTTCTAGGGGCTGGGGAGATGATTCAGTGGAATAAGCGCTTCCCTGGCAAGCGTAAGGGCCTGAGTTCAATCCCCAGTTCTGCCAAAATAAATAAATAAAATAAATGTCTCACTATATAATTCTAGGGCCAGCACAATTTAATCTTTCCAAATTCATCAACTTCCTGCCCAATGATGCTCCACTATTATTGCATACTCACCTTTGTGCTTTTTCCTGAAATACATATATTCTTATAATAAAATAAGAATCTTTGAAGATCTTTTTCATATGCACATTTCTATATCTTCAGAAAGAATTAATAAATAACACTTCCATCTTTGCATCGTATCTTACCAAACATTAGAAAAATAATAGTCTGATCAACACTAAGTATGATTTATTTCATTTTAATGTTTTAATGGGGTACACAGGTGTCAAATGGCTCCTTCTTGGAAATACAGTGACTGTGACTAGCTGAGTGAACTGATCCACACAGAACATACTTCTATCTCCAACCCCCTCGGGCACTGTACACACCTTCACACCGAACTGTTGCCCACTGGGCTGCAGGTGCTCTAGGGGCGCTTCTCTATGCTCCACTACAGTTACCGATGCACTGTGGGCCTTGTCATAGCGACCCCTTGGTTCCTTTGTAAGTAGAGCACTGTGGTCCCTGGGGCTGCATACACTGAAGAAAGTGATCACATTTGCAAACATGGGCATGTTTTGTTCTTCAACTATATTAACATAGTATTCATTTCCTTTCATTGCATCTCTGATAATTTCCAGTAGGATCCCTCCATCTGACCATCACTAGGCAACTAAAGGCCCAGGAAAGATGTTGGTCCATTTTACAGTGGAATTTGGTGCATCTTAAAGATAAAGTTAACCCCAAAATATATTTTTTATTAATTTTATTGAGAAATAAATAGTAATTAGACAGTTTCAAAATTGATTAGTAGGACATTTTTAATAATTAATATATTATATATTGTTCTCTTTGTAGAGGTTATTCATAGTACAAGATACAGACATGATATCCTGTCCAAACACTATTAGAACAAATCTTTCTATTCATTGAATTAAGGGAAAGTAGCTGTATATCTATCTTAACTATTTTGTACATACAGATACAAAATGGGTCTTCATTTGTATCTTCTTTTTTGTTTAATTTTGTCATATATGGATATTCCATTGCGATCTAAATATTATAGGTGCATTAGTTCAGCAAAATAATCCAATACAGACAGTAGTCCATAATAGTACTAGGTTATTCATAGGACTGGCAATGTCAGTTGCCAGTTGTTGACCTGAGCATTTTACAGCTCAGCATATTAATATGGCTTTGCTTTTTATACCTTGTTTTTATAAAAAGTATATTTTTTTACAAAATCAACATACTGACTACAAAAATTCAAATAATACCAAAGCGTAGACAGCTTCCTCCTTGATTTTCCAACATAACAATTTATTTCAATGTAAATAAGACATCATCTTGAGATGTTTTCTAACTATCCTCTATGTTAAATTTATATTTTTATAATTTTGTGTAGGTAAATTAATATTAGTTCAACAATTCTGTTTTTAAGCTATAGATGCATTCTCAGGCATTTACAGTGTTTCATTGCTTTTCATTTGATCAAGCCATTTAAACCCACTTGGAAAGAGAAGTTTTGATAAGAAGCAGAACTTTGAATAAAGAATATGGTAAAGAAGATAGTGCCCAAATTTCACATCTGTCTTACAGATATACTTTGTTCTTCCAGAATCAAGGGGCCCAAGTTTTGTGGCAACAGAGACAACCTTCAAAAAGCACAAAACTTATTTCCTGAGCTTAAACTTAATTCACACTCTCCTTTCTTCCACCTAGCATACTAAAGGGTCCATGTCCTGTGTTAACCCAACTCGCTCACACACATCCGATCTTTAGCAAGTAGGTATCTTGACAAGATAATTTCCCTAAACTCCTAGAATTAGGATGAAGCCAGCATGTTAGATTTCATGGCAGACTTTGTTAAAGCTATGAAATCTGCTCTCCACCACCAAATGAATTTGGGTACATCTATTTGTGCAGTGTGCTAGACAAAACCATGCTTCTAAAAGCCAGAATGAGACTTTGCCCAGCATACTCTTAAAAACCAAGCCAGCACAGAAGGCAGTATCATGCAACGTTGGTTCAATCATTCAGAAACTTCTATATATTCCACAACTTGACTTTGAAACCTAAACCACAAGAAAATACATGAGATTCCAGAAGATCCTGTTCCCATTGTTGCAGAATCATCCAAGTGCAAAATTGTAAATCAAGGCAGGGGTGGTGGGGCTGCATTCATGAAGAAACTTCTACATGTCTTTTCAGGGAAAGTTCTGAATACAAATCCCACCTCCCAAGTCACGTGTGCAGAAGTGCAGGAGCAGCCTAAAAAGCAGAACCCTTGACCCAGCAGCACTCTTCTGGTGGAAATCATCCCCACACAGGTCAAGACAGTGCTGGATGGTCCACTGAAGTGTAGCTGCACTGCAATGATCAATTCAGGAGAAGAGCAGTGAAACTCGGGCCCTCCTCACTTCCCCAGGAGGCCCTGGCGAGTCAGTCGTGGGCCTTAACTGACACGAGTGGAAGCACACAGTACAGTACCAAGACAGAGCCAGAATGGAGCCATTCCGTCATGGGCATTTAAACTCTGTTCATTGAATCTCTTCCCTGGACATGTGCACTAAACCGTAGCAGCTGCACCTACCCTGAGCCAAAGCGCTTGGTTGGAAACAGTGCACGCAAAGCACAGGGGCGCGAGTGCGCAGGAACTGAGCAGCTAGGAATGCAGCACGGACGCTCACAGCCAGGCAGTCACAGCCTTCGGCAGACTGATTCAAGCCTGGTGGAGCTTTCCACTGAGATTTCACAGAGTCCCAAGGGGAGGCCACAAAGCCACCAACAGTAACCGACATCCTGCCCATGTGAGCTTAGACAAGGTCATACTGTGCACCATCATCAGGCAGCTTCAAGTCCCACTTACTCACATGAATGGTCAGGCCATCCATAGCAGCATTTCCTAACACCAAGGTCAAAACTAAATACTTGTACTTGACACATTGATACGGACCAAGACAGGTCTCTCTTGAGTTCTGAAGTCTCGTGGCAGCCTGAAGATGATTCCCAGTGACGACTGTGTGGTTCCTGAATACAGAAGCGAGTTTCCCGCTGCTTTTCCAGCACATGGTTATGATTCAGACTCCCTTGATCATTTTCAGCTTCTGCAAATGTTATTCTTCCTGGAAACCCCATTCCACCTTTCAGTCGCCTCTGCTAACTAGGAGATCCACTGAGCTCCCTTTCATTCCAGCCCATAGTGCCTGTAAGCCTTCCTTGTTCAGTGACCTGAGCATTTCTCCTGCCTCGGTACTACGCCCCACCATCTCACCAGATTGTGCTGGATAGCAAGATGCAAGCAGCACTGTGATACTTGGAGCCAGCTTCCCCTGTCAGATGCACACAGGGGAACTCTGTCGCACAGTCTGCGCTTGTTCCCCATGCAGCAGAGATTCAACTTCAGATAGGAGATCCAGACTGCATATCGGAAGAGAGACTGACTTCTGCCCTTCGTTGGGCCCAAGCCTACTTATCTCGTGATTTTCAGCTTCTTCTCAAGTTGCAGCTAAACATGGGGAGATGTAAATATGTAAGGAAAACCCAAGGCCGTATTCACAGGTTAGCCCTTCCAGGAGCCAGCGCCTTTCAGTTGCCTTATCACAGGCTGATTCAAACCCTTATTCATAAAGGGTCACTGGCAAGATAAGGCAGCTCAGTGTGCAGGAAGGAACGCAGGAGCTGCCACCATATACTGATCTTTTTGTTCTGACGCTTGTGTGTGTGGGATCAAGCCGTGGGCAAAGTTTCTATGTCTGTCTTTCTTGTAGCCTCAGACTGTCCTTACTCCATAGCTGAGCTAAAGAAGTCCTTTCTAGGGCAGACATAATGTAGGAAACTTCAATAATTGTTGTTGATGCTTAATATTTATTGAACACCCACAAATGAACCAGACACTCTAGCTTGCATTTTATTAGAACTTTCTGGGAGAAAAAACAAAACTCATTTTGGCTGAAAGCTAAAAGTTGTTTAAACACTGTAAGAGCAACAATAATATACATTCTCAAATATCCCTAGGGGCTTCCCAAAGCAGTGTCATTTTCTGATTCTTCCATTAAGAATAGTTATTAACATAATACACTCTGGGAGTGCCTCTGTGTGAAGAATGTTCCTCACATGTTCAACAAAGTCTAACAATAGCTTGGATTAGAGAAAAGGCACCATCTTGTTGTGTATCATTACAGATTCTTTTTACAGAAAATGTATAATGTGATTGGAAATAAGTTTATTGTTTTCAGTTGACACAATGTTAGTTCTTGTTTTGGTCCCCTGTTTTTGTCTTCCTCAGGACCCAAGGTTGGTGGGTTTGATGAGTGCTGCCTATGGAGGCCAAGCCTATGTTCTTTCTTGAGATTAAACTAACAGAAAAAGCAAGCATTTCTCACCCCCCTCCAATTCTTCTAGAGAATGACTACAGCAAATCACTTCCTAGGAGGAGCGGCCTGCCTTAGTAGCTTCTTTGATAACCAAACCTTGAACTTTGCTTGCTGTAGGACTAGAAATTCCTGATGCATAGAACCTTGAGCCTTGCCTACTTCCTGCCATCCTCTCTTCTCTTTCCTCTGGACCCTAGATGAGAGACGAGTATTCTGAAAAGTGAGAGGTGCTTCTAACTGCCACATTCTCCAGCATGCCTACATCTCTGTTGGGGAGATTCACCTCCCCAACTGGCCTGGTACTGGCGATTCCTTGAGCCATTCCATTTATACATGGAAAAGTTCTGGATAAATATGTACGAAAGCATTAATCACTGTTATCTCTTGGTAGAGGAAAAAAATGATTTTAATTTTTTCTTAATGCGCTATATGTTCTATATGTTCTGCAGTAATATATGCTATTTTCATAAACAAGAGGGGGAAAGGTTGTGTTCTTTGTGCTTCTGTCCCAGTAAATTCTTTTTTCTCTTTTCCAGATCTATTCTGGTAAAAAAGAACGTTTTTTCAGCAAAGGAACCCAAGGGCCAGGGAGATATCTCAGTGGTCTAACTGCCTGCCTGGCAAGCACAAGGACCCAGGTTCAATCCCCGGTATCATATACCGTGCTTGCCGCAGAATTCTTGGCTCGTCATGCTGACCACCAAGTTGGCACATGCCCATAATCCCAGCACTAGGGAGGCTGAGACAGGAGGATCACTACGAGTCTGAGCTGCATAGTGAGACTTAGTACCAAATAAATAAATAAAGATTAAAAACGAAAGGAACCCTAAATCTAAAAAGAAAATACCTCTAAGAGAAAATATTTTCAATGAGCTTTAAATCTTTTATAACCTTAAAAAAAGGCTTTGATACCACATCCTATGGAGTGTAGGAAAACAAAATTATTTTATAGTGATGTCAGAAGTTAAGATGTTCACGGTACCATGAGAATTATAAAATCAAATTTTAAGTTAGAATTATAAAATTAAAAAGTAAATTAAAATAATGTAAAGTTAAAAGTGAATTGGAAAATCAAAATCACAAAGAAAGAAAGGCAGGATGTGGAAAATTATGCTTCGGATGTAAAGGCGATCTCAAGCTATTGATCCACCACCCCTGCTCTGCTCTAATTCTAAAATAAGCATCTGGCTCCACTCCCCAAGAGTCTAACCTCAGGGCTTTTACTCTGGTTAGAGAATGTAAATGTGTTTACTTAAAAATTTACTATTTATGTTGTCCTAAAAGTTCTAGAAGCCACTTTTCTCCACTGTGTCTTTCAGTACCAGAGTACACTGTGGTACATTTGGATTTTCTTAGTGAAGTTTACAAGTTGATGTCACTTATTTCTTCATTTCAAAATCTTTATATCTGAATTTAGCACTTTTTTCCCCCTTTAGTACCAGGGATCAAATTCAGGACCTTGTCCTTGACAGGCAGGCGCTTATGCTGCTTAGCTATCTCCCCAGCCCTACATCTGAATTTAGCTTCAAGTTGAATTGACTTTCAAAACCCAAAATAGAAGAAAAAGCCAATTAGATACCATTTCACAGCTATGAAGATGGCTACAACCAAAAACATTTAATAACCAGTATTACTGAAGGTGTGGAGAAATTGGAGCACTTATATGCTGCTGATGGGAATAGAAAATTATATAAAGAGCTTTGAAAATACTGCTGGAAAACAGTTTGACAAACCCTCAAAAACTTTAATGTAGTTACCATATGACCCAGAAACACCATTCTTTGGTATAGAACCAGGAGAAATAAAACTATGTTCAAACAAAGGCTTATATCTTAAAAAGCAGAAACAATCCAATCAGTCCTCAACCAATTGATTAATAGATAAGCAAAACGTAATCTATTCAGAGTATGAAAAAGTAAATTACCAGTAGATGCTATCACTCGATAAACTTTGGAAGCATGAGGATAAATGAAAATCCATCTGCTGCCAACAAGATAGCTCAGCGGATTAAAGTGCCTGCTTAGTCACGAGCAGGGACTGCAGTTCAATCCCCAGCACCACATGCTAATACAGGCCTGCCACCAGGGCGGGCTGAGCCAGCCACAGAGTCCAGGTGCTGTGGCATACACCTGTAATCCCAGCCCTGGGGAGGCTGAAAACAGGAGGATCACTATGAGTCAAAGCTGCATAGTGAGACCCTGCAACAACCAAATACACACACACAAGAGAGAAAATCCATGACTATATAAAAGTTCACATGTTGTCTGATCCCAATCATTTGAAACATCCAGAATAAGAAAATTCCTGGAAAATGAAAATAGATAAGCAGGGCCTGGGGCAAAGGGGAAAGGAAGAGTGAAAAGGGAGATGAGTTAAGAGTTCCTTTTTTTATTATTATTATTTTATGTATTTGGTACAGGGTCTCACTATGCAGCTTGGACTAGTAGTGATCCTCCTGCTCCAGCCTCCCCAGCACAGGGATTACAGGCATTTTTCAAAAAGTTCCTTTTTAGGATGATAAACATGTTCTGGAATCAACTGGTGGCAACAGGTGCACTTCTCCACAAATCAACAACTGGTACACTGTAAGAGTGAATTCTGTGGTATGTGCAACATCAATATGAATTTATGACTATTTTATATTTTAGGGAAGGGTCTACAGGGTGTTCAGCATCTCACAGCTAAATCAGACTTACAGTGATCCACCTGTTTACAGCCTTCCAAGAGTTGGGATTATAGACATGCACCACCATTCTCAGTTTCAACTGTTGTCTCAGCATGCTCGGAGGGCAGGGCCAGCACTGCAGGGCCAGGGATCGAACCCCCAGCCCCTGTGCCTGCTTGCAAGAGTTTTAATCCGCTGAGCTATTTGGCTAGCCCTATACAATAATATTCGAGCAAAGACCCAAAAGAAGTGAGGAAGCAAGCCACCATGCACCTGACAGGTAAATTAAAAAGTATACTAAAAAATCAACAAATACCAAGATTTTCATGGCAGAAGCACAGCTTGGATTCTATGAACATGCAGACAAGGGGAGGAGAATGCAGGTGATCAGGCAACTGGGAAAAAACAATGGCTCTTAAAAATGATTCATGTAAGTCACCTGAAAATGAGGGTCTTTTTGTCTCTGTCCATGTCTGTAATTACTTCCTATCTTCCTCTTGATCACCTTCATTTTTTATTTGAAAGGAGGCAAATACACATGAGTGGTACATAAAACAAATGTGGTACATCTATGTGGTTCAGAAAACAGGTATTCTTATTATAGCTTTAAGATTCTGTTCTGCTCTCAAAACAAAGTTAGCTAGCTGCCCTTCCTGACCTTTGGCTGAACAGGGATTCAAACTCAGGCCCTTGCACTTGCCAGGCAGGTGCTTATTCTACTAAGCCATCTCCCTGGCCTCCCAACCTATGATCTTAATAAGCATATGCATGTAATCTTTGCCCTAATTCCATAGCAAAGTCTATTCTGAATAGAAAATACTATATAATCTAATGGCCTCATTCTTTCCTTAAATCTGTTAGATGTACTTCCTCTTAGTGTGGATTCTTCAGAAAACAAAGTGTCAAAGAAAATGTAAGTGATACTTAAACTCTATTGGCTACGCCCAGTGAGATAGCTCAGTAGTCTAAAGCACCTGGTTAGGCAAGCTTAGGCAAGCACTCAGGGACCTTGGTTCAATCCCCAGTACCACATGCCATGCCAGCCCTCCCCCACAGGTGGGCTGAGCTGGCCACACCAAAAAAATGAATAAAAATAAAATATACTTTATTAGCATTTATGATTCAGAATGAAGAAAACAACACAGAGGAAAGCCAATACAGAGATGCTTTATTGAGATGGCCACCTTCAATATGTCTGTTTTCTTGTCTCTAGTTCTTTGAGACAGGGTCTCACTATGTAGTTCGGGCTGGCCTTGAACTCACTATATAGCCCAAGCTGACCTCAAATTCATGGCTATCCTTCTGCCTGAGCCTCCCAAGCGCTGGGATTATAGACAGGCACCATCACCCCTACGTCTATGATTATTTGCTCAACTGTACAAAGTAGCCTTAAATTGTTTTTAGGAACAAAGGAAAAATATCTATCCATGAGCTTCCCAACTTATGATAGCTGATCAGTCATTCTGTAGAATGACTCATCTTGTGGAATTGATCATATATATGGTATAGTTCCCTTATGTCCTGAATTTTGAATAAATGGGAAGTTAGAGCTAATATTCTGGTTAGAGTCACATGTTTAGCTAGAATTCATCACAGATCGAGTTAATTCATCCCATCACAATAGAACGCAGCTATAGCTGATGCATACCATCACTGTGATATAATGATTGGCCACTGGATGAAGGTGATAATAGCTGGATCCCTTCATTATGTCACTGTGAGGTCCTCTGTGAAACAAGAAAGTCACCTCATTACTTTGGAGCCCTATAAATTCTAACTCATCATCAGTTATTCATGTAATTTTTTAATGTATTTAGTGCAAGGTGTTCAGGGTCTCACTACACAGATCGGACTCATAGTGATCCTCCTGTGTTCAGCCTCCCAAATGCTGGGATTACAGGTGCAGGAAATCAAGCCCAGTCTCAATCACTATCTCAGCCCAGGGCATGCCAGAGATCTGTGATTTGTTTTGTTCGTTTGTTTGTTTTTGTTTTGTTTTGTTTTTAGGGAAGGGCCTACAGTGTGTTCAGGGTCTTGCTAGTAGATCAGACTCAGTGATCCATCTGTTTATGGTCTCTCGAGAGCTGAGATTACAGGTACGTGCTACCACTTTCAGTCACAATTTCTACCTCAGCACACCCGGGGGGTGGAGCCGGCAGGGCAGGCCCAGGAATCGAACCCCTGGCTCCCGTGCCTGCTTGCAGGCACTTTAATGTAATGGTTTTTATTTCTAGTAGTATTCAACTATATTCAAAAATACTATACATGCTCAATATTACTTAATAGATTAATAAATATCAAACATAGTTCAAGATAGATTTCTTATCTTCCTCTCTTGCTGCCCTGACTCCAGATATTGGACCCTAACTGGCCTTCTGGACACTAAGATTGTTCTACATAAGACAAAGTTTACCAAACAATTGCCTGTTCTGATAAAATGCTTAAGATCCCTTTCATCTATGGTCATACATAAGTTTCAAATCTTGAGTTGTTGCTATTCTTTAAATTTAGTCCTTAAAAAGTATGAAGAAAAGCACAAGTTTTCTTGGATATTAGTTGATGAAACTGCAACTTATTCATTTGTTTGTCATCACAAACTTTGTTTTTCTGTACCAGAAATTGAACTCAGGACCTTGTACTTGCCAGGCAGGTGCTGCACCACTGATCCATATCCCTGGCCCAATCACGATCTATTTTGTGTTATCACCCAGTCATTTCTAGGCCAACCTGGCTGCTTTCACTATTGCTGACCTACAATGAACTTATTAAAAAAAAAGTGAACCTGGCAGTTTAAGCATTCATTTTTAACTCACACATACTCCTACAATCCAAATCCCTGCAGAAACTTTCCCCTCCCCTGCTAACTATATGGAGCAGTGGTGCTACCACCCACTTGCTAGCTTTAGACTAGAAACCCATCAGTCAGCCTTGTTTTCTCCTTTTCTTTCATCCTTTGCACCCAATCCACACAACCTACCAATTCTCCCTCTTAATTGTTTCCTGGCAACCCTTCCATCAGTACCTGGGCAACTATCTCCACAGTTCAGGTGTGAACAACGCTTCCATATGTAAAAGGGCTCAGACCACCCCCTTTTTACATTCCTATGGATTTCCTCTGGAAAATCTATAAGCCCAATACCTCTGCAAGAGGCTATCCAATGTGGACTCTCAAGTCTTCCTTTCTCAGCTTCCACTCTTTTCTCAAATCTAGTGGTCATAGCTGAACTTACTTTGATTCTTTAAATGATTCATTTATTGACTGCTGTCCGTAAACATTATTCTACCATCTCCCCAAGGCACCTTCTCCCAGCAGCATATCTGCACATGTAAAGGCTAACTGTCTCTTCCAGAACGCTTGCTGGGACTTTCTTTATCAGAATATATTGTGCCTACTTAATAAATATCTACCTTCTATTTATTCTGAAACCTCCTAGAAGAGTGTAACTGGTTTTGTCTTGTTTTCTTCTCCATCCCTAGCAGGGTCTGGAGAATATGACAGACGCTTTGTTCTTGTATATTTGTACTTTATGTACCTCAACTGCAAAGACAGTAGAAGATATGATCTTTAAAAGTATTATTTGTAAAAGGCTCACATCAACAACTTCTGACATTGCCAGTCCTTTGGAAAACCCATTAGTATTATGGGCTACTGGGCTATATTGGATTATTTTGCTGAATTCATGCACCTGTAATGTCTAAATGACAATGGAATACCTTTCTCTGACAAAACTAAACAAAAAGAAACGGGGGATACAAATGAAGGACCATTTTGTATTTGCATATTTGAAATAGGATAGATATACAGCTACTTTCTCTTAATTCAATGAATAGAAAGTTTGTTCTAACAGTATTTATGGACAGGATATCATGTCTGCATCTTGTACTATAAATAACCACTAAGGAGACAAGAATATGCAATGTAGTAATTATTAAAACTGTCCTACTAATTGGTTTTGAAACTGTCTCATTGCTATTTGTTTCTCAATAAAATTATTTTAAAAAATAAGTATTCTTAATCTGTTTAGCATATAGTTATAAATACAGAGCTGTTTCTTTTTCTATATTTTTTCTTTGGAAGCCAAATTGTGACCCTTTCCTAAAAGCTAAGCTGCATCTTATTCTTTAAAATACAACATTGTTCTGTCTACCTAGGAACATAAATAGAAAAGCCACCGGATGCTGTATCTGGCATGGCAGAAGTAACCTACACATTGCAGCCATTATTAAAGAACAAATAGACGTATGCAGGGTGTGCATGTATGTGTGTATCTGTAGCTCTCTCAAGACAACAGTAATGGCCATCGAGATAGCTCAGTGGTCTAAAGCACCTGCTCAGGCACCACATGTGAGCCAGCCCCTCCTCCAGGGTGGGCTGAGCAGGCCACCAAAAAAAAAAAAAAAAAAGAACAGTAATGATGGCACGGTTCATTTTGTAATATTATCTCTTTCTGTGGAGAGGGTACCAGGAATGGAACGAAGAACCTTGCACTATGCCACTGAGCTGTATTCCCCAGCTGACTATCTCTTATATAAGGTCATGCACCAGGAAGAATTTTCCTTAATGTCTGAAAAGTTCTTTAAAAGCAAGTACTATCATTTGAACCTTTTGAAAGCTCAACCTTTTGAAAATCCAGGGTATCCAGGGTCTTCATATGGGATCATGACATCCTACAAGAGTGATGAATCAATTTCAACATTGTCTACCAACTCTTTAAAAACAGATGCAAAACAAGTATATGGCTCATATATTTTTCAATAGCTTCTCAAAGAGACTCTGAGCAAGAAAAAAAAAAAAATCACTGCCTAACAATTTCTCCAGGAAATCTGGTGCTCTGGCACAAACAAAAATGTTGACAGTGTGATCAGTGTGTCATCTGACCGGCCAGAGCAATGTTTTCTGTTAAAGCAAAGATTAGAAGTCTCGAAGCCAAAATGATCTCAACTAAATGGTTCTTTTACACTATGTTTCCATCTGCCCTGCATGTGAGCTATTAACACACGCTTCCTGTTGATGATTTTCATATCCTTATTTTCAGGGAAATGGCACTTAGACCAGTTCAAAAGAATTACTTATCTAATGTATTGGAAAAGCAAATAAATGAACCTCCTATATATACTAAAAAGTTTATATTGCTAAACAGTGACTATTTATAGGAAATTAAGCATGCATTGACCAAGATTGGCTCTGCATCACTCATCTACTACTTTTCATTATATATATCTTTATTCTGATCCAAAAAATAACATTTCCCGCTGTGTGTTGAAATAATTTATTTCAACACTTAATGCATCATCTGTCTTTGTATTTCCACATGTTGTGTCATCACCATTTGACCTCAACCCATTGTTAAATATTTAATAGTGTGGGATAAATAATACAAAGTGTTGTTTACTTTTACATATAACATTTACATGAAACATAAATCAGTATAAGCTGCAAAAAGTACAAGCTTAGGTTGTAGTACTTTCCTTTCTAGTGGATGAAAAATTAAATATAATGAAACTAAGGAGAGGCTGAACAAATGAATCAGAGAGAGCAATGACGATTGAGAAGATGTCATAACTCTGCCAAAATGATGACAGCAAGAAGGAGACTGCCACCAAAGTGTTGGCACAATGGAAAATGCATGGAAACATCTCTGAAAACCAAAGCATGACAATGGATTGCTTTGAGTGGGAATCTATTTACACGAAAATGATGAGGAACTAATATTCAACCAAACACAAGCCTGTAGAGGTTCACGTTTAGCACTTGTAAAGTCAAATCTCTTGGTGATGGATTTTTCACTGGAAAGAGTAACTACAGTATAAAAGAACACTGGAGAATTGCGCACAAGAGATTTTGATGAGTTAGCACATCATTGTTAGAAACTGTGCTCAGTACATTCATTTTGACTGACCCTAGACAATTAGCCCTGGGAAGAATGAAGATAAGTACCAGCCTGCAGGGGGAAATCTTTATAACACACTGAATTCTTCTGCAATACAGAGTTAAACACTGCATTTAGTAATATCCTACTTCCACATGTTTTTTCAATGATAGCCAAAATACAAAATGGAACCAAAAACCACAGTTAAGAGAAAGTAAAGTGTAAGTGAAAGATATACTATGTTCATGGCTCTGAAGAGTCAATATTAAAGATTCTCCTTAAATTATGTCATAGTTATAATCTCATCAAGCTACTTTTGTAGAAATAGTCAGATTATAAAAGTTATGTGGAAAAATAACTAAAATAATGCAAGTGATCTTGAAAAAGAATAAAGCTGGGCAGGAGAGATAGCTCGGCACTTCAAGCACCTGCCTGACAAGCACAAGGAACAAAGTTAGATCCTTGGTACCACATGCCTACCAGCCCCAGGAAACTGGGCATGGCAGTGTACACCTGCAATCCCAGTGCTGGGGAGGGTGAGACAGGAGGATCACTCCAAGTCTGAACTGGTAGCAAGACCCTGTATCAAATAAATAATTTTTTTAAAAAGAACAAAATTAAAGAAATTATGCTTCCTGATCTCATAAACTACTGTAAAGACAGCATTATTACAAGATCAACAAATAAACCAATAAAAAGTCACATCCTGAATATAGATCTTGTTAATGTAATTTGATTTTTTTAACCAGTTGTAGAAGCAAACTGTAAAGTAGGCTTAGAGTAAATTTTTCTTCAAAAATTAGCCTGTTCTGCTATTATAACAAAATACTATAGTCTGAGTAATTTATAAACAACAGAAATGCATTGCTCACAATTCTGATCCCCGGAAAGCCCAAAGAGCACCAGCAGAATTGTTATCTATCTGGTAAGGCTCACCCTGGTTGAAAGATGGTGCCTTGCTACTGTACCCCACAAGGCAGAAGGATGAAAGGTAAAAGCTGGGATACAGGGAAAAGCAACTCCCAACCTGAAAGGAATCTGCCACCAGTTCTCTAAAAGCAAAGAATGACTTTCAAAAACAATGGAGGTTAAGAGCAGAATATCTCCATTAGGGGAAAGAAGCTTCTGTCCCGGAGAGACAGAAGGAGACCTAAGTGAGTTGCCAAGGACCCTGCCTTTTCCAGGAGTTTCACAAAGCAAAGCCACAAGGTGAGGCAATCTAAAGTGGGAAACAAGGGAACTCACAAGGTGGGCATGTGGTGAAACAAAACTATGGTACTCAGGTAAAGTTGATTAAACTAGAACAGAATAAGTAATCCTGTCATGCAGCAAGCAGACATGAAGAAATAATAGGGGCTCTTTGGGGCTAGGGAGATGGCTCAGTAGAATAAGCCCTTGCCTGGCAAGCACAAGGGCCTGAGTTCAGTACCAGGTTCCACAAAAAGAAAGAATAGGGGTGGGCTCTTCCTGTGGGGGATTGGGTTAGTGGCTCTTCTGGGCTTCCCCGTGGGGATAGATACCTATTTAGAATATCAGTCCCTGACATCTGTCCCTGGGGAGGGATGTGGCTGCATCTGATTACTTTTGTCCTGAGGTATGGCCGACAGCAACAGGGGCTCTGCCATAGTAGCAAAGCATCTCCTCTTCCATACTGGCTCTTTCAAGGCTGCTCACAGTGTTTCTACCTGACTTAGCTGCCTGCGGAAGCACTTTCTCTGAAGCCCTTTTTTACGGGGTCTAACCCCACCCTTGAGGACAGTGCCCTCAGGGGCTAATGATCTCCCAGGATCTCACACTGTAAAACAATCACCTAAGGGATGAAGCCACAATGAGGGAATTTCAGGAGTGACACACATTTGCATCATAGCAGTGACTAACTGGAAAATTTACAAGGCACCACAATGGGATGTGTAAGTCACGACTAACTGCTCTGTGGACTTTGGGCCTCTGGTGGACAGGTCTTACTTCTAGATGAAGTGGCCATCAGAAATGAGGCAGAATCGATGTCAGTTTTTTTAAGGAAAGTGACAACAAGATAATCTAACAACTGCTGCTGACAATAGTGAACAGTAAAACATGTAGGAAAGAACTGGGTGTGCAAACCACCAATCACTCCTATGAAAAACTAAGATCAGGTTTCTAAGCCAAAATACACAAAAGTAACTACAACATACCCACTTACTTTCGTCAATGAGTAATTCGGGAAGGTGGATCTTACTTGATTGACACATTATTTCGAACAGAAAGTAGGAAAACAGAACAGCAAATACTGGCTGGCCCTCCTCATGCTTTCCATGCAATATAAAATGTAAATGGAACCAGGGTAAAAAGTACAAAAGGTCACATATTGATATCTTCAGGCACAGCCAAATACGTGAATCATTTGTAGTGTCAAAATGACCCAAAACAGCTGAGGATTTTTTTTTTTTTTTTTTTTTGTAGTGAGAGTCCAACTCAGGACCTTGCAAGGACTTTCTATTAACCCAATATAACATTTCCTTTCAGAGGTACAATTTGAATTGTCTGCTAGGGTTTATCTTAATGATGTTTAACTGAATATACTGACCTGGCTAGTTTAAGTGACTATGGGACACACATCTTAGGTAATTCTGGAAACTCCAAATATTTTCAAAATAGGAAGAAGAATAAAGGCAAGAAAAATGTTACATAAAATGGGTAGTATCAAAAAGAAAGGGCTGCCCATGATTGACTGGCATTACACAAAACCAAAGGAACACCAAAAAGAGAAAAGTTCAAGCAATTAATTCATGGTTACTTCATTATTTTATTAAAAATATATTTCATTAAAAGACATATTTTATGATTCTTTAAAAAAATCTTGTTTGCATATCTTGAATAAACAAGATCTTGGGGACTAGCTTGAATCATTTGCTGCACTCTAATATTTTAAATTTATAAACCAGAAGGAAGATAGCTTTTGAGGCTGACAAAAAAAAACAGAACAGTAGTCTTTTTGTATGCTGCTCAGAAATTCAGTTACAAAGTGGTCCTATTGTGTTTCTCATAATTTACATTTACTTTTTTGGCAGAACAGAAAGAAAAAATAAGAAGTCAAACTTGGAGGCATACAATAAAAATGAAAGATGGCATTTTTATTTTAAAACGTCCCCTTGACATTTCGACATCCACCAACCCAATATTTGACATTTATGGGAGATGAAACGGTAAAAGAAATGGCAGCTGCTTTTCTCGATGGCACTGAACAGGTGTGGCACCATTGCCCACTACAGATGTAGCACGTTGGATCTCTTCCTGGTTCCTACAAGAGTCCCTTTTAAAACCTATATTGACCTGGACCTCACTTCTGTAGGCATGGCCAGAAAATAACCCAGGATGTCAAGAGCCTTGATTACTGATCTATGCAGAGTCGAGGCAGACATTTTCCCAAACAGATCAATACTATCCAAGGTGCAGCAGCAAAACAGGATGGCCTTGTGTCACTAAACAAACAGCACACTGCTTATTCGCAAGGACCACAGCAACACGACATTTGTGTTTTCCACAGTGTGTTTGCCAGTGACCTCAACCCTGACCTGCAGGACCTCCCAGTCCAGGGCAAGAAATGATCTTGGTAGAGTCCTCCTGGGTACCACGGGACTCCCAGGAATTTTTCACAGTGAGAGCTACATGTTCTGCTTCAGCAATGACAAGATGCCAGAGCAACTAGTCAATGAAGTCAATGAAGCCAAATGACTACTCTGAATATTTGATATTAGATTCTAAAAATAGAAATAGGATATTTACTTTTTACCCAGTCATTTTAGAATTTGAAATTATGTAGCAACAATTATTAAATTAATTTAGAAAGTTCTTATACGGTCTGTGTAGCACATAAATCTAATAAGAACATGTGAGGCTCATCACTATTTCTCTTGCTTATAGGTTTTAAAGAAGGAGAAATTATAATCTTTAAAACTATCTTTTATATAAGAACATTTCCCAAAAATGTACTGAGAATATAAACTATAGAGCTAGACAAGACGACTTCAACTGAGCATGAATAAATAGATGTATTTTGTATAGTCCTCGTATGAAAAGTCTAAAAAAAGACCTCTGCTTCCAGTGGCTACCTGCTGGTTCGGGGTCAAAAATAGTATTCGAATGAGACGAAGATAAAATATTACAATTATGTCGGAGTCTTCAAAATGTTTTAATGGTCATCGGTAGCCATAACATCCAATCATCCACCACCTACGATCTTTTATGTATTTAGAATGTTTATCTTCCAACACTAGACATATGGTTTGATAAATCTAGCTAAAACAGAAGTTGTGTCTCTTGCTGCCAGGAAAAAGAAAAATTTTTTGGAGGCAAAAAGAAGTCAGGCCACATAATTGTATGCTTTCCCCTTTCCTTTTAGTAAGTGTTCCCGGGAGCAGGGGAGGAGCTTCTAGGCGTAGAAAACAAACTTTCCCTCCAGCGCATCACTGTATAGACACCACATCCATGTCTGCCTGAAGAAGAAATAAATTCAGCGCTGGAACTCTGCCATTGAGTGGCGTCTCCTGCAAAGGGGACAGTTTGCTATCAATTGTTAATGTCGTCTACCATTAGAGGGCACTAAACAACTCCACATTAGTGCTCTGGAGAAAAGAGAGAAAGGAGACGGGAAGAAAGAGAAGGGTGGGAGAAGAGGGAGGGAGAGACCGGCCGAGCGGGACAGAGGGGAAAGAAAGACCTCCCGCAGGGGCGGAAGCCGGGCTGCGGGCAGGCGTGGGAGGCCGCGCTGCAGAGGAGTGGAGGGGGACGGACAGTCGGCGACGAAAGAAGCCGGGAGGCTTAGGAGGGGTACGAGCCCCGAGCCGTCTGAAGGGAGCGGAGCCCGGCTCCCGGCCGCCCGCGCCCGCCCCTGGTCCGCACGACGGCGATCACAGCGACGGCGGCGGCGGGGTCACCCGCTTCCCCAGCCCGCGGCACGAAAGCGCGCGGTGCAGGTGCGGCGGCCGCGGGCTTTGTGCTCCCGGCCCACGCTCAAAGGGGGCTGGGGCCCGGCCGCGAGGCACCCAAACAACTGTCTTCTAATATTAGCACGGCTGCATTTCGGGATCTATTATAGTCTGTCCAGACAGATCCCATTGTAATGGGATCTTTTATTAAAAGATTAGCACTATCTCCTGCAGTTGGTGGAAAAAAATCTGTTATCACTGAGTTATTTGCAGTTGTGGAGAGGGTGGGAGGGGGGCTGGTGGGCTAAGGGGTGGAGTGGGGGGCGGGCTGGGGAGGGGGAAGGGCGAGGCGGGGTTTGAAATCCGTCGGCGAACAAATCCCAGTGACCTGCAAATGTCCAAGAATTTCGTCTGCATACTTCGCAGTCTGTTACCATTCGGGTTTCAGAAGCGAAAGAATGGAAATTTAAAAGGCAGCTTTGGAATAAACAATATAGCATTTTCCGTGAAGCAATCGTTTTTATATAAAAGGAAATCTCGCCTCCTCAGTTTCATTCAACGGTGCCAAAAATGTTATAAATGAGAGACCCGCCAACTTTCGGCGAAGAATGCCAGTCACTGTACTTCATAAACTGAGGCCGCAGAAGTTCATTATCGATGTTGCAATCCTTTTTATTCCAGAGGGGGGCGAGAGGGGGAGGATCTGGGAGACCGGGAGAGAAGCAAAGGACCCCGCGTTGCAGCCCGAGGCGGCTGGCAGACCCCGACGTGGGCGCCCCCGCTCGGGCGGCGGCTGTCGACTGCGAGGGGAAGGGGAAGAAAGGGCGCGCGGGCCGAGAACGGGGGCGCGGGACGTTCGCGTCCGCTCCGGGATCCTCTGGCGGAGCGGCCTGGGCTCCGCGCCGCCCCGGGTGGAAGGCGTCGGGCCGGGCACTCGCGGACCTAGACCCGAACCCCGCGAGGCCCCGCGCCCGAACGCTGAGCGGCTCTCGCTGCGATCCCGGCCAGCCCAAACAGCGGGGTCCCCGCGCGTCCCCAGAGCCAGCAGCGCGGCTCCCACCCCCGCGCCCACCCCTCGCATCGCCCCCACGCGCGCCCCCACGCGCACACACGCGCACACGCACACTACGCCCGGCCGCGTGCAGGACCGCAGGGGGC
>PVKA01008128.1:48811-74603 GCA_004027165.1 Ctenomys sociabilis | reverse complement strand
GCCAGGATCAAGTCAGGGTACAATGAGAGTAGAAAGTGGGTGAGGCAGTACAAGGAGGGTAGAGCTGTAGCAAACTGTACTCTTCCTCTTGAGGGATTTCTCTAAATAAGAATCCAAGCAATCTGAAAAATAGATCTTTGCTGGAATTCCCTTTTCCATATTGGCTGGAGAACTGCAGAGGCTTTTAAATTATCTTGATTTCAAGTTTTAATTTACTGTCTAAAGGTATAAAAGAGGATCTCAGTTGTTTCATACAAACAGGTAAACTTTGTGAATGCTTTAAGCTTTTCTCAACTATGTAGCAGCACAATAGGCTTTTAAGAAATCATATAATCATGCTTTTTAATCCAGTATATATTTGCTCATGGGCCCATAAGTGGGGCTGGCATGGCATGTGGTGCCAGGGATTGAACCATTGTCCCTAGGCTTTCCTAAGCTTGCCTAACTAGGTGCTTTAGACTACCGAGCTATCTCACTAGTTTCTAGTAATATCCTGAAGGACATTAATGGCAATGTATCATTTACTGTAACTTAAAATTTAAATACAATTTCTATTTTCCAATCACACTTCATATAAGGCTGATCTCTAGAAAGTGACATCAAGGAGCTTGATGAGTTGTTTAGGAGAAAAATAATCATATTCATTCACTCATTCATTCATTCATTCATTCATCCATCAAGCTTTCCACTTATTCAAGTACAAAGCTGTGGACCCTCTTGTTGTTGCAGGAAGCCTTGTTGATACACTTGTATATGATCAATTAATAAGTGGCATAAATTTTAAGTGCTTTAATACTTCACATCATATTGAGCCATCTATGAAAGGGAATTAGAGAATAACTTTATAAAAGGCAGACACCACATCATGGTATTGAATATGTATTGTGGCATTATAGTTTTGTTCTTGCCCTCTGTTCACTTCCTTGCTCTGAGTGAATTTAGGCAAAGAAGCAGTTCTGAGCATTGAGTTAAAAATTTGCAAACAGCTTTAAGCAAATATGTTCCTGCCATGGAAGGGATGTATCATGCATGATGGACTTGCAGGGCTGTACAGGATCTGCTTGATTTAACAAGAGAATGGAAATAGCAATTGTCACATCTCTACTCCCCTCTCAACTTTTCCTCTTTCTTGGATAAATGGAGTCATTTGTTTATGTTCACCTGCTAGAATTTAACAACCAAGAATATTTCAAAACATCAGCAATTTTGCCCTGGCAAAGAGCACTCTGAGAGTGAACCTGCTGACAGACTTGTACCGTCCTGACCGTAGCGCAGCTTGCATTTGTTTCAGGTGAATGGGCTCAATTAACAAGAGAGAGACAGTGCTTCAATTATTTAAAAAAGTGAACAAACAGGAAAATATTTTCCTCTTTATGAGTCTTGAAAGAGAGGTGACATTGTAGCGTGTAATTTTTTCTTGAGTTTTATAAAGAAGGCAACTAAAGAAAAAAACACACAATGTTTAGCTAAGTGATTTGAAACAAAACTTTGAGGCAGAATTCTCAAAAGACATTAATAGAGAATAGGGTTTTTCTGAGTATTAGTATGTTCTTATACCTTGTAAGCTTGCTTACTCTCCTGTCCTGCTTATTAGTCTCTCAGGAGGGAAAGGAGGCATTTGCTGTGCTTTATATAATGAAGGCAGTAACCCTGGTTATGTTTGAATTAATGCAACTTGAGAAGAGATATTTCTTCTTCTAAATTTTAAGGTAACATTTTGTACAGTGTAAAAGGAAAGCCCTTAGTAAGCATGGTAAGGAGTTTGAATGTTAGATG
Source organism: Ctenomys sociabilis (assembly GCA_004027165.1). Lineage (NCBI taxonomy): Eukaryota > Metazoa > Chordata > Mammalia > Rodentia > Ctenomyidae > Ctenomys > Ctenomys sociabilis. The sequence continues at coordinate 72,827 of PVKA01008128.1, read as the reverse complement.
AGCTCTGTGGATCTCAATGAAGTGAGGATTATAAAGTGCCAAAAATTGAATTAGATATAGAAACAGCATGATAGAAAGGGGGAAGAAATTGTAATTTACAATAAAACTCTAAGGGGATGACTGTTAAAATTAGTATTAAATTATGAACAATATGAAAATACCTATATTCTAAGGAGTAATACAAACATAGACAGTATAAAAAGTGAAAGGAATCTAAAAACCAGAATCAAAACAGAAAAACTGCAAAACCACTTTCCAAGAAGAAGCATCTGAGTCTTTTTCTTTCCTGTAACCTCTGGTGAATATATTTATTCAATAATTCATTTATAAGATCGTTTAATTCAAAAGACTTTTCTTAACTCTTCTTAAGTGCCAGGAATCAAGACAGATGTAGGCAATACAATCATAAATACAAGATAATCTGTCCAAGGGAATGATTCCCTACAAATAGAGGTATTTAAACAAAGAATTTCTGATAATATTGACCTGGATTCTACAGGTAAGTGCAGTATCACAGTAGCAGACCAGAGAGGGTGACTTACTAACTGCCTGGTTCTAAACAATGACTACTTTCCAGCAAGCATCACGTGACAACACAACTTGCTTTACAGCAGCCAGTCTCACAGCACCTACCGCTGGAGCAGTGGGCTCAGGGCATTTGCTAAGCCACTATCTGGCTTGCAGGTGTTGAAGTCACCAAGAAAGACACAACTCATTTATCAGGTGGAGCCACTTTATACTCTTGTAGAGAAGAGGCAGAATGAGATCACTCCTGCCAGTTAGGGTTAATCCTATGGCTAATGGGTTTTGCCACTTAGCAGATGCAGGGAAACGGCTTGTGTGCGACCTCCTCGGGCTGCAAGTGAAGGAGCCTATTTTACGGCCACTGGAAATACACACAGCATTGATGTCTTCCAGATATCATAGTACACAGAACAACAGAATAAAAGAAAAGTACACATAATGTACAGAAAGGGAACACAGCTAACTGGCTCTGCACAGGATGGGAAGAGCAGCACAGAGCAGGGCTCCAGGTTCAAAGCTACTCTTCTGGGACACAGAGGCAGCAGTCTGTGTTTGTGTGTCTTGGTAGACAAAAGAGAAAAGAGGCTTTAGGTGAAAGGAATAGTGCATAAAAGTTGCAGGAGAGTGAAATAGTTGCATGTTTATTTAAGAATCTAGACATTGCAATCATTTGCTTATTTTACATATGAAAACTACTGCTACTTTAAACACTTTTAAGAGTGTGATTATCAGTTTTGTGGTTCCATTTCCTTCCAACATAGGGAAATGGGGCATGTGATGCGAGCTAATTACTTGATATCTTTCAGCAAAACTTTTTGAAAACATGCATGATATGAACTGAGATGTGCTGATTAATTCCATGCCAGAACTGAAAACAAAAAATGCTGGAGCTCCTACTGTTGATATTCTGAGACGGCTAACCTCAGTTCTCTGAACTGTCTATCTACATTGGTGAAAGAGATATGACTTAATAAATTAGTTTACAGAATTAGTGAGTCTCCCAATGGCTGCCTATATTCCAGAGGGTCAGAAAAATCAGTAGTAGAAGTGCCGGGTGCGGTGGCGCATGCCTGTAATCCCAACACTAGGGAGGCTGAGGCAGGAGGATTGTTGTGAGTTCGACCAGCCTGAGCTACAAAGTGAGCTTAAGGCCAGCCTGAACTGCACAGTGAGACCCTGTCTCAAAAAAAGACAAAAAAAAAAAAAAAAAAAAAAAAAAAAAAAAAAAAAAAAAAAAAAAAAAAAAAAAAAAAAAAAAAAAAAAAAGAAAAGAAAAATCAGTAGTTTTGCAATGGCAATCAGAAACACCTAACTGACACCTACAATTTGGAGGTAGATTTATTTACATTAAGAAGCACTGATTGCAACCATTCCCAGAATATCGGGCCCTGATTTCTGATTGCCTAGATTGTACATAGCATAAGAAAGTGGCAAATACAGAGGCAGAATGGCTTGTCAAGCAAGGATTGATTTATACAAAGTGCATCATAGTGAGAAGCTATTTCTAAGAGACAGGAGCAACTGGATCTGGCACAGGAACTATTACCTGGGCAATTAAGGAACTGAAGTATACTGGTTGTGGTGGGCCATTTTCTGTTACAGTTTCTCAGTGCAAGAAGTTGTAAACATCAGAACAAGAGGGACAAACGATGAAGCCGCAGCCCAGCCAATGCTCCCTAGAGAGTTGCTGATGTGAGTCCACATCAAAAGACCAAAATAGTTAGAGTCTGAAGCCCAGGAATGATAGCAACAAGAAAAGATGCAGAGAAATCAAGGTTGTACATGCTAGCAACCTTCTCTCTTCCCCCCTTGCTCACATCTGAGCCTGTGACCTATTGGACAGCACTGGCCCCGTTCATGGGGCACCTTCCCCCTGTTCTGGCACTGAGCAGATGCCATTCATCTCTAGAAACTTCTTTAAAGACACACTGACAACAGTGTGTTTCTGATTTCCTAGGCTTCTCACAACCCAATCATGTTGACGATCGACATTAACCAGCAAACTACCCCATCTACTAAGCACCTCACCCTTTTAGCCTTTTAATTACCGAGCATTATTTGCTGCTACTTTTAATGAAATCACATGTGACTTCTGTGCCAGAGACATGTGACTTTACTAATGACACAGAAAATATCATGAGTACCATGCCTGTGTCAGTACACCTTGTCTTCCAAGTCCTACAGTGGTGAAAGAAAGATGCTCAGATAGATGCTGAAGAGAGAACAGATTTTTTCCTTTAACTTGATAATTTGTCTACAATGGGATAAAGTAAATTACTCAGTCATCTAGTGCCTGGGCAGCATGTAGAAGGATCAGTGTTAAGTTATGGAGGGAAGATTGCCAGAGCAGGCAGAATAAACTAGATTGATTCTCCTAAAAATAGACTAATTAACTTTCTCTGTTTTGAGAAGGTCTTGTGTTTGTCTTTATTCCACATTGTATCTTCTTTCATCTGTTAAGGGCAGAGGCAAGAGAAGATTAGAACTTGTTCATACCACGTGAAAGACAATTAATACTTTAATTTTATTGAATAAAGAATTTTATTTAATAAAGAGAGAAAAGTTGTCATTTGGACTTAGCAAGAGGATCCCCCATGTAAACTCATATTAGTCACTTTTCCAACAAGGAGATAAAGTACTTGATACCCGGGAGTTAAAGGAAGAGAGGTTTACTTTACTTCCGATCTCAGGCCATGGGCAGTTGGCTTCAGGAAAAAACAGAGTGGCAGGGGACTCAGTGTATAAAGAGCTGCTCAGCTCACAGCTTCCAGGGAGCAGAGCCAGGAAGGAAAGACAGGAACGAGAGTGCAGTCTTCTGGGTCACACCCTGAGCTGGGCACACCAGGCCAAGCTCCTAATCATGCTCAGCTACTGATTTCATTGTAGATTTACCCACTGATGGATTTAGTGCCCTTGTGCTGAGGTCAACTTCCAAACATACAAGACTATGGGGACCATTTCAGCTCTAAAGCATAACAGCCTGCCTGGTACATAATTTTCATCTTGTGCGAGGCTAATATATTAAAAGAAAAATATAAAATATCTGAATATGTTTGTATCATCAGAGTAGTGACATTTGTAATCTGTGCTTTTCAGGTAATACTCTGTATTAGATTGCTTTGGTGTTTTGCAATTTTTCAAAATTATGTGTCTTAATTTAAATATTTTTAATTAATTAATTAATTAATTTGGTGGACAGCTCAGCACGCCTAAGATAGACTAGCATGGCACATGATATGGGGTATCAAATCAGGGTCCTTGCACTTGCCAGCTGGACCCTTAGATTCCTGAGCTATCTCCACTGCCCTGGTGTTTTTCCTTATTTTATATATAAAACAGGAACTTGAAAGGACAAAGTAATTAAGTAGGATTAAACACCACACAAAAAGACTGCAGAGTAATTTAATTAGCTATATTTAAGATAAATACATTTAATAGTACTTAATATAAAGCATTGTTTTGCAATAATGTGTACCAATCTATAGCTAAAGTTATTTTGTAGTCACACATACTCAATTGTAGAACTAATCTATAATAATATTCAACAAAATGTAAGGGTACTAATTAAAATTAAACTTGCAGCTTCACAATGAAATATTTAACTGCATTTTTTTTCTTAAATACTGTGCCCTATGCAAACCAAATGTGTATGTGTATGAAGTAATAGTTCAGATGACATAAATAATTTTTAAAGACAAAGACATGAGTAACATGGGTAAAGTGATCAAGACCTTGACTGATAGACATAATAAAAATGTATATTGGAAAATATCCTTAGCATATGTAAAAGATTTAATAAAGCTCTTTAAAATTCACTAGTGCTGCCTTTTCCAACATATTCATTAGCCAATCATTATTCAGTCAACCAATCAATCAATTAATTGATTCTTATTTTCTTTGTCCATGCCTGTAATCCCAGCACTCGGGAGGCTGAGGCAGGAGGATTGTTGTGAGTTCGAGACCAGCCTGAGCTACAAAGTGAGCTTAAAGCCAGCCTGAACTGCATAGCGAGACCCTGTCTCAAAAAGACAAAAAACAACAACAACAACAACAACAACAACAAACTACATAAATACAGATACAAGCAAAACAAATATCTTTACAAGCTGACATCCTAATGTAAGACATGAGGAAGCAGCCATGCAAACATTGGTCATTTTGGGAAGTGTAAATCTGGTGGCAAAACAAGATATGCAAGATAAGCCATAAGGTAGGAGGCATCTTGTTTAGGTTTCGAGTAATGGAAAATCTTTCAGAGAAAAGACCTGAAGCCAGTGTGGCTGAAATAAAGTGAACTAACTATAGATACAGCTATAAGGAAGAGACAGAGCATAGGCAGCCTTGTGAGTGACAGCATGGATTTGGGAATTCACTTCAGTTACGATGGAAAATAGGGAATTTTGAGCAGGAGGATGATATAATTTTACTTTACATTTGAAATTACTAATCTGGTACTATGATGGCAAACACAAATCTAGGAAGATGAGTTAAGTAGCTTATAAAGTAATCCCGATGAGAGCTGTAAAAGGCTTGGGTGAAGTTTGACCTGGCGAGTCTGTACAAAAGATAACAGTGACAGAACACAGATGCGGCCTGGATGTGAATGGAAGTGACACAGAGCATGAATGATGACCCGCGGAGTAAGTGGCAAGTCCATTTATCAGAATGGGAGAAGTTGGGGCAGCACCAGTTAAAAGGTGATGATAAAACATATTGATTTGGACAGATTAATTGTTACAAGAATATGGAATTTCTAGGTGGAGAAGTTAAGGGCATGGCTGGATATATGTGTTTAGACTTAAAGGCAGAGTTTCAAGATAATTTTCAAGTTAGGAAGTCAGAAGACTATAGAGGTGATTCTGGATTGAATATGGTTTGTCCATTCTGAAACTCATGTTGAAATTTAGTCCTTGGATATTAAGAATGATCTTTAAGAGATGACTGAGGCTTTGTCCTCTTGAATGTATTAATCAAGTAATCAATGAATTAACAGATTAATGGATCAATGGATTATCTCAAGAGTGAATCTGCTAGTGCCGGCCAGATAGCTCAGTGGACTAAAGCACTTGCTTAGGCAGGTGTAGTGTCCAGGGTTCAGTCCCCAGGAGCTGTGCTGGCCCTGCCCCTGAGGCACAATGAGATAGAGATTGAGACTGGGCATGGTGCTGTTCTTCTGTAATCCCAGTGCTTGGGAGGCTGAAAACGGGAGGATTACTATAAGTCTGATCTGTGTGGTAAGACCCTGTAGACCCTGTACTAAATACATAAAAAAAGAGTGGATCTGCTGAGAAAGCCAGTGGGATGATGTCTTTCTCATGTTCTGTCTTTTGCCACACAATTCTCTGTGTTTCCTTAGGACAGAGTCAGGCAGAGCCCATCAAATGTGGCTTCTCAAACTTGGGACAGGACTGTGAGCCAAACTAAATGTTGCTCCTTTATAACTCACACAGTGGCACATGTCACTGGTAAAAAGAAAGTGGATAAGAACAGATGGTCAAGGGAAGAAGGGTGAACAGACAAGAAAGTCAAGAACTGACACTGGAGACAGTGGGATATTTAAAGTTAGGAACAATGAAGAAGACCGCAAAGGAACAAGGATAGCAGGAGGAAAATGAATTACTGAGGACAGCACCTCAACTTGGGGTTGGGAAACTAAAACTCAGATGGCAAGTGCCATCTGCTGTTTTGCATTGCTTTCAGGCAAAAAATAGATTTTATATTTTTACAGTATAAAAAAAAGAGTAGTGTCTTTTTACACATGAAATTTATGTGAAATTCAAATTTCACTCACCATGAACTAAGTTTTATTGGAACATAGTTATATTCATTCATTTACACATTATCTGGGACTGCTGCTGTTGTGCTATTACAACTGAATTGAGTAGTTGTAACAAAAACTGTAAGGTCCATAAAGTTTAAATATTTATCATCTTGATTTTTACTGAAGAACTTAATTATCTTTCTGTTTATCATTGAGTGATATTTCAACCAAGAGGAGTTGATAAAATGTGATGAATTCTTGAAGAATTTATAGAAGAGAGTTAGAGTTGATCTCAGAATTTGGCAATATGTGAGATAATTGATGGATATGTCCAGAGGGAGTCTTGTAGATTGGTGACTGTGTGTGTGTGTGTGTGTGTGTGTGTGTGTGTTGTGAGCCTAATTGTTGTGCATGAAGGAAATACAGAAAGTGAAAACTCTAAATGAAATATGGCTTTTCTTATGAAAATATATTTATATATAAATCAAGTATAGAACAGCTCATAACCAATACACATCAGATATATTTTCTCTATTACGATCATTAACTATAGTGGTAAACCTATCTAATTAAATGAAAGGTAACTATGAAGCATAGAAAAAACCATCAGTTTTTGTTTAATAGATCTCTTTCTTCAGTAGTAAAATTATTTCCATTAGTAAAATAATTTCATGTGACTTTTTTTTATAAAATAAAGGCAACGTGGCAGAATATAGAGATATGCATATGATCTTTTACTCTTGCAAATCAACTGAGGAAGGGTAACATCAGATGCCAAATGCATTCTGTAACCTCACGGATATAGTAGCTTCAGCCAAGCACTGCAAACCCTTTAATCATAATTCCCATAGGAGACCCTGATGTAACAAGTATCCAAGATTCTTCAAATTTCAGTAAGTCTGAAAGGAGTGAGGTCATGAACTTGAACCTTTATGATATATAGAGACATTTAAACATTAAGTACAGCCTTTGGGGAAGAGTATTATAGGATTGAAGCTGTCAGAGGAGATCAAGCATTGTCTAATGAACCAAAGAAACTCTATGAGCACTGAAATAGATTAAGTATCAAAGTACAGAATGTTTTTCCACAATAACTTGAGACAAAAGTAGTGAGAAGTAGATGGTATAAGAAAGTTTAATCTAGCTAATATGTTCCAACTAGAATTTTTTCCTTATTACCCAATATTTATTGAGTAGCTGCGTTATGCCTTATTCAAGGCATACAGATTGCAAATAATTAAATTGACTCTTTCTTATCTGGCTCACATGACATTTCAGCTGAGCTCCTCAAATCCTGACATAGTTCATGAAGAATCAAGGCCAATATTAAAGCTCAAAAGAAAGCAAAACTGTACCTGGTGAGGAGAAAACCAAAATGTAAAATTCTGTTATTTCTGTCCTGTTTTTCATGGTGTAGGATCCTTTCAACACTCCATCACAGACCTCCCCACCTTCTGAAGGCCTCAGCTTTCTGCACACAATCTATTGAACAGGAAAGAGAGATCCCCTAAGAACTCTACACTTTCCCAACCCCCAAGCCAGAGGAGAGGAAACCTGACCCAGGCTTCTTCCCTGAAGTGGGCTGTTTTTCTGGGCACAGTGATGGAGCCATGAAACACTTTTGAACCAGTTAATTGCCTTTCCTGGGGTTTAATATATATAAGTTGAGTGAGAAAACTCTCTTCTCTTCTTATTTATAATCTACGGTGACATAATGTTGGAATCACATTTGTTCATATCAGAAGCCATCTAAAGAAAGAGAAAACAGTCAAAATGTGAACAGCAGTTAGCTTTAGAATGGGAGAGTGGAAGTGTTGAGGGTGCTATTTCCAGCCTTGGCCCAACTGCCAATCTGCCCAGTTACATGAGCCAACAAGCATCTCCCTCTTCTTTTTCTTCGTAAGCTAATTTCACTTGAACATCACTAACATAGAGTCAGTGATCTACTAATAGTTTCTTTAAAGTTACAATGAGTAATTTAAATGTAAAAGGCACTATACAATGCCTTGATGTTGTGTATGGGATTGTACATATAAAGCTAGATGCAAGCTTCTGAGTTTTGATGATTTTATGAGATAAGAGGAATTTTTAAGATGCCTATGTAAGTGACTAAAAATATGCATGAGTAAAGTCAGCACAGACCAATGTATCTGCCCCTCAGACAGAAGTCACCAGAAGACTCAAAACTGAAACATTCTACTTATATTTCAATGACCTTTCTTCTGCTTTGCTGTGTCAATAGTAAATTTCAACATTGTCTGGAAAACTGTATTGCTATTACAGCCCGCAAATATTACCTCAGAAAACACATCATTATACTAGTAAATTCAATATCTAGATTACTCAAGGGCAAAGACAGAGAAATTCCTCCCAGGTGAATTTGTCTCATGAATATAGGGCAATGGGACAGTAAAGGAAAAGGCATTCAATGGGAAGAATGTTTTTCAGAATGGGATTTGCAATTTTATAAAGCTCTGACGAGCTGACATGTACTTGTCATCCATCTTTTGACTATACCTTCTGTGTACTGGGTTGTCATTTAGGGGTTTCATTCATTAAGACTGGTAATTTTTTTTTAAATGTATTTGGTACAGTATCTATGGAGTCTCCCTGCACAGATCAGACTCATAGTAATCCTTTTGTTTTCAGCCTCCCAAGTGTCTGGATTACAGATGCTTGCTACGACTCCCAGTCTCAGTCACCATCTCAATGTGCCCCAGGGGTCGGGGGACACAGCACAGCAGGGATTGAACCCCAGTTTCTGTGTCTGCTTAAGCAGGTACTTTAACCTGCTGAGCTGTCTGACCAGTTCCATCATCTATCTTTTTTATTCCATTAAAACATTTTGCCAAATAAAATATAACATAACAAAAAGCTCTGACAATATTTGGGTCACTGAACCTCAGCATCACGCATCCAATCAAATTAATGGAGCAGCCTCTTAATAAAGCTGGCCAGTCTACTTAGTGAGTTAATTAAAAAACCCACTTTTATTCTCTGGAGGTACCTATGGTACTATTTTAGATAGATTACAAAATTCCTACAGGCATTAAGGAAATGACCACCAGATTAAAATATCTTTAGAGAAAATACTAAAAATTATATTTAACTAATTTTATTCACCATGGCATGGCATTCTAGAAATAGGCTTTATAAGAAAATCAAATACAATCTCACATAAAGATGGCAAGACATTGGTATGCACTGTAAAATTGGTAGCTAAAAAACAAACTTGCAAATCAGCTGGGAAAGAGCAGCATTATTTTCTCTTGACAATATCTTTTCCTTTTCTTCTGAATCCATGGCCACTAGCTCTACCTCTGCACCGATGTATGTCTACATGTGCCACAGCCCTGGTAGAAGAAACAGGCTTTTGGAATGAAAACCACTCCATCTCACTGTCATGTAGAATTAAAAAACTGAAAACAAAGGAGCAGGGAGCAGAGCAATGGATATGAGGAAAGGGTGGGAGAGGTTGGGGAGGGGGAGTCCAGCTGTTCAGTTAGACAGATTAGTAAATTCAGGAGATTTATAGTACAACATGGTGACTGCACTTAATAACAATGTATTTTGTTTTTGAAAACTGTTGAAAATAGATACTATGTTTTTAACCATAAAAGTGCTGAATATTTGAGGTAGTGTATATGCTAATTAATTCAACTTTGCCTTTCCAAGATGTGCATATGTTTCAAAAAAACATGTTACATGACAGATAGTTTTCCTCTATAATAACCTAAATTCATATTTATTTAATTTATGTCATTATAGAGTGCATTAGTATTAAACTAATCATCTTCTGATTTTTTTCTTACCAGTGCATCCTGGGCTTCTACTTAGAAAAGAAGAAAACAGTATGAGGAAGGAATCTTTTTATTTTCTTTGCACTGAAGGAGACTAAAGTGAGGAATTAGAATTATTTTTAAAAAGCATAAAGAAGAGTCTAGATAGGATATAGGAAGGTAGAAGTAAATTGAGAGAGAATAGCTGAAAGGGATTTAAGTCTTTAGAAACATGAGATTAATTCTCATTTTCTATGTATTATCTCCTATGGAGATTCACCTCTACGTTCTCTCAGAAATACTTCTTAAATCTGTCCATTTCCTTTCACTGCATTTATAAGCACTGGGCCTGATCTAGCAAGCTGCCCCCTCTCTTCTCTGGATAGTTACTGCGCTGCAGGCCTGTTCTACCTGCTTCTACCCCTGCTGCCTCAGAAGTACGTGTGAAGGTCTCCTTGCTTAGACTCTTTGTGTCTGCTGTGTTAATCACTTTTCTGCTCCACATTCAGAGGCAATTCATATCTTGAAATGGGCCACAGAGACAGAATTTGGACCACAGAAATTGAAAACTGCTACAAATCAGGGCTTTTTAAAAATAGCTCTCAGAAAGCTGGTTGTTAAACATTTACTGACACACGACTGCCTGTGCTGCATTTTCTGCAGGGCGTTCTCTACACAGCCGTGACTGTGGTATTTAGGAAATGTCAACAGTGTCATGCAATTCCCATTTTGTTTTGTGTTTTAAAGAAAAAAAATAATAAAAAACTTTAGAAATGATACAGAACTTCACTCTCTGAGATGATAAGAATTCAATAATGGTTGTTACATTGTACAATGTTTTCATCCTATTAGCTGTTCAGATTACAAGCTTTAAGTATGCAAAATTTGTCAGAAAAATTAAGAAGAAAAAGAAATTAAGAACTGTTCCTTTCAATAGACTAGTAGAGTGATGGGAATATAGCTTAATGGCACAAGTGCCTGCCTGGAAAGCACAAGGTCCTGAGTTTGATTCCCAGTACCCAAACAAACAATAAGCCTATAGCTATATATATATATATATATATATATATATATATATATATATCTCATATATATATGAGATATATATATCATTTATATATATGATATATATATCATATATATAATAGTATATATATGTCATATATATCATATATATATAATAGTATATATCATATATATATACTATTATATATATGTGATATATATATATATCCCAGTTTGTTTCTTTTTTCTCTCCTGTGCGTCATCCCAGAGGTTCCTACAGTTTGAGCAATTTCTTTTCTTTTCACAGTATCTACTGTACCTTTTAGATTTTATCTACTTGCAGATTTTGAGATGTGGTCATGCAATCCAGTAAGCCATCCATATACAAAGTGTACACCAGCATCCAAGACTGTAGCTCTTGCTCTGCACTCTAGAGTCCATCTCTTAAGTTGAAAACAGAAAAAACATATAAAAGGAAGCATGCTATATATGCACAATGAAATACTATTTAGAAAGGAAGAAATTCTGTCATTTGCAAAAGCAAAGGTGAATTCGGAAGATAGTGTGCTAGGTGAAACAATCTATCTGCAGAAAGATGCTGCACCATCTCATTTTTCTGTGAAATCTAAAGCTGCTGAACTTCTCTGTGTTGACTAGAGCACCCTACACTTGGGCTTTAAAGCCCTTGCTCCCTCTGTTAAGCGTTACAAAGTCCTTGTTCTCAAAGGTGGCCATCATCACTTGGTGCAAACTGGAGGGGAAGCTTGCAGACACCTCTGTGCTCCTTCAGGTTGGGTGATGACGTTTACTTTTGTGATGGCTAAATTTCAGTGTCAGATGGACAGGGTGAAGGAATACCTGACGAACTCTAAGGTATTATTTCCAGATGAGTCTTGTGATAACATTTCAGAGAAGACTGGCCTCTGAGTCAGTGCACTAGGAGGGAAAGCCCACTGCCCGGGTGAGCAGATACCATCCAGTCTTCTGGAGGCCCACGTAGAACAAGGAAGCAGAAAGAATGTGGTTTTATTTCTCTCCTATTACTGGGCTATATTCCTCTTACAAGTACACTTCATTATGTTTTGAGACAATTTTCCTATAAATGCCTTGCCAAAGGACTCTGTATAGCCCACTTAATGTGTCTCTCTGAAGATCTTTGGAAGATAGACTTGAGTTCTCAAGAATCAAGAATACATTAGCCATGAAAAACTGTACAGAGTTTCCTCAAAAAATTAAAAATAGAACTACCACGTGAGCCAGGCCTACCACACCTGAACATGAACCTCAATGCAGGAACATCAGTGAAGCACAGAAACACCTGCTCACCATGTTTCGCACGCTCTGCTCATGATAGACAACATGTGGAATCAGACACTATATCCATCAATATGGGGGAAAAAAGACAACATGGAAACAGAAGAAACTCTACTGAAAAAGAAAAAGTGGCCCAGCAGGAATGCAAATAAGGATATAAGGAAAGGTAATGGAGAGTGCATAGGATCAAAACATATTATATGCACATGGAAGTGTCAAAGGAAAATGCATTACTTTTATAATTAATATACAGTAATAAGATAATAAGAATTAAAATAAGTTTGCATTTGGGAACAAGGGAATGCACAAGAAAAAGTAGTAAGCCAAGCTTAAAAGGATCATGTTTCTCTGGAGGCTTCTACTAAGTTACTTTCCTTCCCTTATCAGCAGAAAGTTATGTACTAATTGTTGAGTGATTTGGCTTAGGGCTGCAGTGTTTAAAAAGCTCCTAGCAGCAGACCTTTGTTTGATTGCTTATTAATTAGGATTTTTTTCAAAAATGTGGACAGGTACAAGCATTGTGGAGATCAGTGTGGAGACTCATCAAAAGAGTAGGACTATAAATCCCATTCAAGTCGGCTATCCCCTTTCTGGGAATTTTCCCAGAGGAACTGAAAAAATTGTATCATAGAGATATATGTGTGCCTATATTTATAGCAGCACAATGTGTGATAGCAAAATCTTGGAAACAACCAAGATGTCCATCACATGAGGAATGGCTGAAAAAGATGTGGTATTTCTATATAATGGAATATTACTCAGCTATTAAGAATGATAAGTTTGAAGCATTTATATTGAAGTGGATGCCACTTGAACATATACTCATAAGTGAAATAAACCAGTCACACATGTGTAAATATCGTATAGTCTCCCTAGTATAAGAAGCAAAAAGCAGAAATACAAATGGAAATGTACAACAAAAACTAAAACCAATTGAGTTAGATAAGGCAAAGTAAATGGCAGATGCTGCAGGGTACTAATCAGCTTTTCTTCTGGATGGTTAACAATCTAAGTTCACAGATCAAAATTGGAGAAATAGAAGAGCCACAAGGCCAGCTAACATTTTAGCCCTAGCCTTTCAAGGTCAGCGAAGACTTAGGACATAGGAGAACCTGTACTGTAACATCAAGAAACTCAGTTGAGCTCCAAATTTTCTGAACAAGAAGATTATGGAGCCACAGAGGAAAGAGATCAAAGTTCTATAGTATACTTGGGGAGAGTCACATGGTGAGAAAACTTTCTCTCAGGCTCTCATAGAGAGTAAACTGGTCAAGCATTGGCCACATGGATGACACAGACAAAGGATCTACAGAATAAGGTACAGGACTACAAGATAAACCCTGAGGAGACTTCACTGACCTCATGAGAAAAAAAAAATAGTTCATGTGTTGATATTTAGGTCTTGCTCTATCTAGGTCTTAACCATCCAGCAGAAACACAAAAATGAGGTATAAACTGAGGGGCCATAACAATAAGTTGAGCTGTAAATGGCTACAGTCGATAGCTTCTTCAGATAACTCAAATTGTGTGCAATGCTGGACTGTGTTGGACTGCATCATCGAGTTCAAGCACCTAAATTAGTTGAATGACAATCGAGTGCCCATCTTTGACAGGTGTAGACAAAGGAAGGAATATAGAAAGGAAGAATCATAATGTGTGTGTATGGACAGAACAGTTGAGATAGATAACACTGTGCTTCTACATAATTCTATGAGAGGCAAGATTTGCAGTAATGGTGGTTAGACAGGATATTATGTTGGCTTCTAGTACTGTGGACAACCACTAGGAAAATAACAAGGAAGAAAGTATTAATTATTGACTCTTTGATATAATTCAGGAATAAAAATTAAGATACATAAACAGCTACAATCTCTTAATTTACTGACAAGAGACATCTGCTATAATAATATCAGTAAGTATAATATCATGTATGCACCTTCTATGATACCAAAACATTATGAAAACAGTTTGCAATGTATTAATTTATCAAATCCATCTTGAAAAGGTATCTTTCTTATTTTTGTTTTATTGAAGTACAAACATCAATGTGACAGTTTTAAGAAGGTGCATACATGATATTATACTTACAGACATTATTATGCCATATGTCTCTTATCAGTAAATAAAGAGAGTGCAGCTATCTGCGTATCCCATTTTTTATACTTGAACTACATCAAAGATTCAATAATCAACACTTTCCACCTTGATATCTTCCTAGTGGTTGTCCATAGCACTAGAAGCTGACATAACATCCTGTCCAAGCACCATTATTGCAAATCTTGCCTCTCATAGAATTATTAGAAGCACAGCATTACCTATCCCAACTGTACTGTCCATACACACACATTATGATTCTTCCTTTCTATACTCCTTCCTTTGTCTACACCTGTCAAAAATGGGTACTCGATTGTCATTCAACTAATTTAGGTACTTGAAGTCAACAACACAATCCAAAACAGTCCAGCATTCTACAACAATAGTGAGTTATCTGAAGAAGCTGGCGACCAATGGAAGTTGAGTCATTTACAGCTCAACTTAATATGGCCCCGCGATGTATACTTCATTTTTATACTTTTCATGATGTTGTAGTACAGGTTCTCCTATGTCCTGAGTCTTCGCTGACCTTGAAAGGCTAGGGCCAAAATGTTGGCTGGCCTTGTGGCTCTTCTATTTCCCCAACTTTGATCTGTGAACTTAGGTTGTTAACCATCCAGAAGAAAAGCAGATTAGTATCCTGCAGAATATGCCATTGACTTTGCCTTATCTAACTCAATTGTTTTTAGTTTTTGTTGTACATTTCCATTTGTATTTCTGCTTTTCGCTTCTTATACTAGGGAGACTGTATGATATTTACACATGTGTGACTGGTTTATTTCACTTATGAGTATATGTACAAGTGGCATCCAGTTCAATATAAATGCTTCAAACTTATCATTCTTAACAGCTGAGTAATACTCCATTATATAGAAATAATACATCTTTTTAACCATTCCTCATGTGATGGACATCTTGGTTGTTTCCAAGATTTTGCTATCATACATTGTGCTGCTATAAACATAGGTACACATATATCACTATCATACAATATTTTCAGTTCCTTTGGGAAAATTCCCAGTAGGGGAATAGCCGGCTTGAATGGGATTTCTAGTGCTACTGTTCTGAGGAGTCTCCATACTGACCTCCACAATGGTTGTAGCAGTCTACATTCCCACTAGCAGTGGAGAAGTGTTCCCTTTCCCCACAATCTCTCCAACATTTGTTGTTGGTTGAATTCCTTATGATAGCCATTCTTTCTGGAGTAAGATGGTATCTCAGTGTTGCTTTTATTTGCATTTCACTGATGGCTAGTGATGTGGAGCATTTTTTTCATATATTTATTCGCTTAATTTCATCATCTGAGAAGTGTGTATTCATCTCCAATGACCATTTCTGAATTGGGTCTTTAAATTTAGGGCCCTGTTATATCTTAGTTCTTTATACATTCTAGACGGTAGACTTCTGTCTGATTGCTTATTAGTTAGGTTTTTTCAAAATTTGTGGGTTGTGTTTTCACTCTGTTGACAATTTCTTTTGACATGCAGAATCTCCTTTAGAAGAATTGATCCCAGGTGTTGATTCTTTCAAGTGCTTCCCATTCGAATATATGTTTGTTCATGAACTCTTTACCTACCCCTATGTCTTCGAGAGTTCCTCCTACTTTCTCTTCCAGGGGATTGAGTGTTTCTGGTTTAATGCTTAGATCTTAAATCCATTTTTTGATCTTCGACAAAGGGGCTAAACAAGCTCACTGGACGACAGATAGCATCTTTAACAAATGGTTCTGGAAAACATGGCTTTGTACATGCCAAAACTAAAACTTGACCCAGCTGTATCACCATGTACTAAGATAAACTCAAAATGAGTATATGACCAAGTGGCATCCACTTCAGTATAAATGCTTCAAGCTTATTCTTAATAGCTGAGTAATACTCCATTATATAGAAATACTACATCTTTTTCAATCATTCCTCATGTGATGGACATCTTGGTTGTTTCCATGATTTTATTATCATAAATTGTGCTGCTATAAACATAGGTACACATATATCACTATGATGCAATATTTTCAGATCCTTTGGGAAAATTCCCAGTAGGGGGATAGCGATCTTGAATGGGATTTCCAGTCCTACTGTTTTGAGGAGTCTCAACACTGACCTCCACAATGGTTGTACCAGTCTAGATTCCCACCACCAGTGTCGAAGTGTTCCCTTTTCCCCACAACCTCTCCAACATTTGTTGTTGGTTGATTTCCCTATGATTTGACAAGGTATCTTAAAACTGTCTCATTGATATTTATACTTCAGTAAAATAAAAAAAAAGTATGTCTAGAAATCCCATTCAAGCCAGCTATCTCCCTACTTGGAATTTTCTCAGAGGAACTGAAATCATTATATTATGGTGATATATATGTACCTATGTTTATAGCAGCAGATTCTGTGATAGCAAAATCTTGGAAACAACCAAGATGTCCATCACATGAGGAATGGTTGAAAAAGATGTGTATTTCTATATAATGGAATATTACTCAGCTATAAAGAATGATAAACTTGAAGCATTTATATTGAAGTGGATGCCAGTTGAACATATACTTGTAATTGAAATAAACCAGACACACATGTGCAAATATCATATAGTCTCCCTAGTATAAGAAGCGAAAAGCAGAAATACAAATAGAAATGTACAACAACAATTAAAAACAATTGAGTCAGATAGTTAGGGCTAACTGAATGGCATATGCTGCAGGGTACTAAACAGCTTTTCTTTTGGATGGTTAAGAACCTAAGTTCACAGATCAAATTTGTAGAAACAGAAGAACCACAAGGCAGCCAACATTTTATCCCTAGTCTTTCAAGGTCAGTGAAAACAGAGGCTATAGGAGAACCTATACTGTAACATCATGAAACTTGGTTATACCCCAAATTTTCTGAACAAGGAGATTATGGAGCCACAGAGGAAGGAGACTGATGATCTATAGTATGCCTGAGGAACGTCACATGGAGAGAAAAACTTTCTCTCAGGCTCATAGAGAGCAAACTGGTCAAGCATTGGCTGTGTCTCATTTGCATGGATGACACAGACAAAGGATCTACAGATTAAGGTACAGGATTACAAGATAAACCCTGAGGGGACTTCACTGATCTCATCAGAAATAAAAGCTACATCTTTTGGTGTATAGGTCGTGTGCTATCTTGGTCATAACCATCCAGCAGAAAAGTATAAAAATGAGGTATATAACGTGGGGCCATAATAATAAGTTTAGCTGTAAATGGCTATAGTGCACAACTTTTTAAGATAACTCACTATTACTGTGGAATGCTGTACTGTGTTGGATTTTGTCACCGAGTTCAGGCACCTAAATTGGTTTAATCACAATGGAGTGCTCACCTTTGAAAGGTGTAGACAAAAGAAAAGGGGGAATAGAAAGGAAGAATCACGATGTGTGTATAAACTGTACAGTTAGGATAAATATGCTGTGCTTCTGCATAATTCTATGAGAAGCAAGATTTGCACTAATAGTGGTTGGACAAGATATTATGTTGGCTTCAAGTACTATGGACAGACAATGAGAGATACCAAGGTAGAGGGTGTTAATTGTTGAATCTGTGTTATAAATGAGCTGTAGAGAAATAAGATAGGTTCATAGCGGCACTCTCTTCATTTACTGATTAGAGACATCTGCTATAACAATGCCTGTAGGTATAATATCATGTATGCATCTTGTACGACACCGAAACATTATGAAAACGTTTTTGCAATGTATTGATTTGTCGAATCTGTCTAGTTAATTTGTCTTGAAACTGTCTCATTGCTATTTGTTCTTCAATAAAAATAAAAATAAAAATAAATAAATAAATAAATAAATAAATAAATAAATAAATAAACAAAAGTTAAAAAAAAAAAAAAGCTCCTAGCTACTGGGATTCTGTGACTGGCTATTAGAATCTGCTCCTGAAGAAACCAGTGTCAGGCATGCAAATTTTCTTTTCCATTCGGAATTGGTCCTCCTTTTACCTTAACCATTATTACCCTGTGGAGCAGATTCAAAACAGGTCTTGAAGATGGCAAGGTTTAAGATTTGATCTACTTTTTGCCTTAAAATGTCTTTTAGCAACTTGGCTTTCTTTTGCTGTGTTAGATTTTTCACATCTTACTTTCCTTTTTCTAGCTTTCTGACTCTAATGATCATGCTTGTAGCCAGAATGTGATGTGAAGGTGTTTTATACTAGCCTGGAAATGCTTTCTAAATTATAGCACCTTCATGGCTACTCATTAAAATCATGTTAATTCCAAATATGTGTCTACACACATGCCCATCTGCACACACAAACACACACAAAGCCAGCCACAACCTGTAGAACAGTATTTTGCTGTGTTTACTTATTATGAGAAACTCATACACATACTAAGTTCTTTTTTCCACATGCTCAGAGGAATCCCATCTCCCTCTTTTCTTAATGCTCATCAATTGGATCGATCTTCACTAGGTTCAGGTATACAGCACCTAGGTAATTACCCTTGCCTACGTTACAATAGGAATATCAACTAATTATACCACAGGCATTTATTAAGCACTTACTACTCGAAAGGCCATGGGAATTTGCAAAGAAATGCAAGACACCTCTGTCATCTAGGACCTTAGAATGCATAAAACTGGCAGACAGCGTATAATTAATTGTTAGACTGTCTGACACAGGCTGTTAAATGTAGTGTGAATTTCAGAAAAGAAAAAGACCAAGGAGACCTAGTGGCGTCAAACAGGACTCTAGCAGTGAGGCAACTAGAAGTAGAAAAAGTGGTGAAATTTCTTATTTTGGACCAATTGCATTGAATTGAATGCCTTGGTGCGAACTTCAAGGGCTATAATTCAAAAGGAAACATGAAACTCTTATGTCCTATTACATGGAAAATGTTCTGCTACTACCATTTAACTTTATCTTTTAGTATATACACACCTGGGGGATTTTTTACACATTACACATAGGTTACAATTCATGTGTACTTAAGCTGACTAGAGGTAAGATAGTTTCTTCCCACTGACAACTGTGTAGAATAACAAAGACCTGAAACCACACAACAGGTTTCTGAAGTCAAGTCCCACCAAGAGATTCATCTATATGTTCCAGGCCTCAGTCTCTGGAAGCATTTGGTTATCTTCACTATGCTGCTTTTGGATTTTTGTAGGAAAGGTAAAATGTGTAAAAGGTGGTCACTTTGGCTTTTGCTTTTCCCATATCATGTTCTGAAGGACACTAACTTTCCTTTGTGTATAATGGAAACAGAATCCCCCCCTTCACCTCCAGATTGACTATGTTATACCACTTAAGGGAGAACTGGCCTTACCATTCCTGTGTCTTATAGCTCTTCACTGTACCTCAGAATTATGCCTTCATCATGAATTTTTGAATTCACTCTAAAAGCAAACACTGCCCATAGTATCCTACCATAGATTTCTTCTTTTTCTGTGGTATAACCCTTGCTTTCTAGTGAGATACATAGCTACACACAGGAACGACACCATCTCTCAGAATTTCTTGCTCCATGTATAGCCAAGGGAGTACATTCCAGAGGAGCTGTGAGCAGACGTTATGACTGCAACTTCCCAGGTGCATTGCTAATGGAGGTGAACAGGCCCTTTCTTTGTCTCCATCCTTCCTGTTCCAGTGCACACATGGCCTCAGGAGCTCTAACAGCTTCTTGAGCAATGTGATGACACTTGGGAGTGGGAAGGGAAAATTTGACAGATCTCAAAGATAGATGTAAATAATGAGTCACTGTACAGAAGTATTTAAGTAGTTGTTGTATACAAATTACTGAAGAAATGTATACTGATTTGGATTTAGATTAAATTGCGCTTTGGGCTGTGACAGTGACATGTTTGTTTATGTTCATGTCAGCATGTTTAAAAGGGATGAGACTTGGAAAGACCACATCTACTAGACTATTGGAATGCAGCCATTTGGGAGGTAAGGAGATCAAACCTAGAGAAAGGTGCTGGAGGGGGCTACAGGATGGATCTTTAGATACCAGCCACTGAGGGTCAGAGAATCAAAGGTCAGGGAACAAAGATGAAATAAAATTAGGGGTTAAAAGAGAGCTATTTATATCCTTCCCAGTGGGAATCATTAGACATGATGAGATACTTTGGGAAGGGTGTTTCCTCTTAAATTACTGGGTAATTTGCAAAAGAGGTGACATTTTTGGGCTGTTCAGTGGAATGGGGTGGAAGGAATGCAAAAAACACAATTAGGAATAAGAAATTATAAGTTTAATGGGAGGGAGGCTGAAGAGGGCCAATACCTCTGTGGTAGCTAAAATCACAGTGCCCGTTCAGTGAGGTTTTGTGCAATATAGGGTTGGGGGAGATATTAATTAGGTCAGAGACCTCGGACTAGGCCAGCGACCAGTACAGACAAGGGGTGAACAGGGGCTTTGGGGCAGTTCTGTCAGGTGCCCTTCATTTGTTTTCAGTTGGGTTGTTGATGTATTAATGTATTATTATTTTTTCTGTATTAATGAGCATCAGCATAATACACCATCTGTGACAGATTTTTAATATTTATGGTGTGCCAGCACAGTAGAGATGTTCAGAAGGGAAGACAGATTTTCTTTTGCCTAATTTTATTGGTACAATTTAGGTGTGCGTACTGATCACATTAATAGTATGAGTTTGTACGTATACAGGATATAACTTGATTCCTCTTTTTTTTCTTATGCCCCTCTACTAACTTGAAAACCATTTTCCCTCACATTGACAAAGCTACTTCAATTTTATCCTTCTTTTCTCAGTTTTTTCTTCCTTCTTTTCATCCCCCTTCCTTTTTCCCTTATTCACTTTTCCTTTTGAATAGGTTCTTCCTATTTCACAATATTTATTATACATTTTGGTTCTTATTTACACTTTCAGATTTTTACGTAGAAGAGATAATGTGATATTTACATATGTGTGTCCCATTTATTTCCCTTGTAGCTACTGTCTCAAAGTCCATCTATTTAGCTATAAATGTGTCAATTTTATCTTTCTATATAGCTAATAATCCATTACCTAAAAAATCATTTTTATCCACTGATGGCTATTTGGGTTGATCCCAAGATTTTGCTATTAGAAATTATGCTGCTATAAACATAGCATATATCACTCTGGTATGGTGCTTTTAATTTTTCTAGGAAGATACAAAGTTGGGGAGCAGCTGAGTCAAATGAAATCGCTGGTCCTAGTTTTGTGATGAATCTCCACACGGATTTTTTTTTTTTATTGAAGAACAAATAGCAATGAGACAGTTTCAAGACAAATTAACAGGATAGATTAAATAAATTAATAAATTGCAAACTGTTTTCATAATGTTTTAGTATTGTACAAGGTGCATACATGATATTATACTTACAGATATTATTATAGCAGATGTTTCTAATAAGTGAATTAAGAGAGTGTAGCTAATTATTCATCTTATTTTTTTATACCTGAATTATATCACACATTACATAAATAACATTTTCTATCTTGTTATTTTCCTACTGGTTGTCCATAGTAGTAGAGGCCAAAATAATATCATGTCCAACTATCAGTGCAAAGCATGCTTCTCATAGAATTATGCAGAAGCACGGCATATTTATCTTAACTGTACTGTTTATACACACACATCATGATTCTGCCTTTGTACACCCCTTTTTGTCTAGACCTGTCAAAGATGGGCACTCCATTGTCATTAAACCAATTTAGGTGCCTGAACTCGGTGACACAATCAAACACAATGCAGCATTCCTCAACAATAGTGAGTTATCTGAAGAAGTTGTTGACTATAGCCATTTACAGCTCAACCTATTATTATGGCCATGCTTTAAATACCTCATTTTTATACTTTTCTGCTGGATGGTTAAGACCAAGATAGATTAAGACCTACATACCTAAAGATGTAGCTTTTGTTTCTGATGAGGTCAGTGAAGTCCCCTCTGGGTTTATCTTGTAACTGTGTACCTTACTCTGTACATCCTTTGTCTGTGTCATCCATGTGGATGAGTCACAGCCAATGCTTGACCAGTTTGTTCTCTATGAGCCTGAGAGAAAGTTTTTCTCTCTGTGTGACTTTCCTCAGGCACACTATAGATCATCAATCTCTTTACTCTATAGCTCTATAATCTCCTTGATCAGAAAATTTGGGGCAAAACTGAGTTTCATGGTGTTACAGTACAGGTTCACCAATGTCCTGAATCTTTGCTGACCTTGAAAGCCTAGGGGCAAAATGTTGGCTGGCCTTGTGGTTCTTCTGTTTCTCCAATTTTGATCTGTGAACTTAGGTTGTTAAGCATCCAAAAGAAAAGCTGATTAGTGCCCTGCAGCATATGCCGTTCAGTTTGACATAACTATCTGACTCAATTCTGTTTCGTTGTTATTGTCCGTTTCTATTTATATTTCTTCTTTTGACTTATACTAGGGAGAATATACGATATTTACACATGTGTGTCTGGTTTATTTCACTTATGAGTATATGTTGAAGTGGCATCCACTTCAGTATAAATGGTTCAAACTTATCATTCTTAACAGCTGAGTAATACTCCATTATATAGAAATACCACATCTTTTTCAGCCATTCCTCATGTGATGGACATCTTGGTTGTTTCCAAGATTTTGCTATCACACATTGCGCTGCTATAAACATAGGTGCACATATATCACTATGACATAATATTTTCAGTTCCTCTGGGAAAATTCCCAGTAGGGGGATAGCCGGCTTGAATGGGATTTACAGTCTTACTCTTCTGAGGAGTCTCCACACTGATTTCCACAATGGTTGTAGCAGTCTACATTACCACCAGCAGTGGAGAAGTGTTCCCTTTTCCCCACAACCTCTCCAAAATTTGTTGTTGGTTGGTTTCCTTATGATAGCCATTCTTTCTGGAGTGAGATGATATCTCAGTGTTCTTTTTATTTGCATTTCACGGATGGCTAGTGAAGTGGAGCATTTTTTCATATATTTATTTGCTTCTTTAATTTCGTCCTCTGAGAAGTGTGTATTCATCTCAGATGACCATTTCTGAATTGGGACTTTAAATTTGAATGTCTAGTTATATCTTAGTTCTTTATATATTCTAGACAGCAGACCGTTGTCTGATTGCTTATTAGTTAGGATATTTTCAAAAATTGTGGGTTGTCTGTTCACTTTGTTGACAATTTCTTTTGACGTGTAGAAACTCCTCAACAAGAGTTGATACCAGTTGTTGATTCTTTCAAGTGTTTCCCGTGCGAATATGTGTTTGTTCATGGACTATTTACCTATCCCTATGTCTTCAAGAGTTCCTCCTGCTTTCTCTTCCAGAAGAATGATTGTTTCTGTTTTAATATTTAAATCTTTAATGCATTTTTGACTTTAGTGCATGGTGATACAGCTGGGTGAAGTTTTAGTTTTCTGCATGTAGAAAGCCAGGATTTCCAGCACCATTTGTTAAAGAGGCTATGTTTCTTCCAGTGAGCTTGTGTAGCCCCTTTGCTGAAGATCAGATAGCTGAGTGTGTTCCTAGATGCCTCAGCATCTTTTGATCTATTCGGTGCATCTTTTTTTTTTTTTAATAGAACACTTTCTTTCTTTTTTTTTTTTTT